>JASAND010030483.1:0-16948 GCA_030248195.1 Trissonchulus latispiculum | reverse complement strand
TGTTGGTTGACACCTCAAACCAAGATGAAATTGGATGAAACTTTCCAAAATAAGTTCATTTGGTGTTCTAAAACCCTCCGCGCAATCCCGCCTCAAAATTTTGAGAATTCCGTTCAGAACGGTTTTTGCCGATTTGTGACAGTTAAGCAACAGGTGCATAGTTATGACTATACTCATTTGAAAGATCTCGTTGGGATCTACATTTTTGCTTTTGGAAGCAACTTTCTAGCTCTTCTCTAATGTGAGATATAGCCGATTTTCTTATTTTGGCGTTCAAAACTTGTCATTTTTGCAGAAATCAAATAATTCACGATTTCATGAGCTACGCAAGCCGTAAAATTAAACTAAGGGTGTCGATTTGAAGGTCTCGTCGAGGCCGATTATCCGAGGCATGATAATCTTCCAACTCCTATCCCGTGAGCTGCTATCATAAAAAATGTAGTTTTTGCAAAAACATGACCAAATTTTTTCCAGCGATTGTGGAGCATCTACTATGCAAGCTAGAGGGTTGCCACTTACTAGACGTGTTTTACATAAAAATACCCAGGGACCCTTTTTTAGTTGCCCCGATTGCTGCTTTCTAGCTAAAGTGGCCGCATGCTAAAGTTGGGAAAAGTAGGCAAAATCCAGGTTGCGCAAACATTTAAGCTAATTTCTTCATAACGAAGAGTGATTTCATGATAATTAAAAAAGGGTCCCCAGCTATTTGATAGTGGAATCGAATGATGCAGCCGACGCCTCACGAAAAAATTTACTTTAGTTTGCGAAAATTCTGGAAAATTAAAGTACTTTGAAAATCCAGTAAAATAGGTTCCGAAAACTGAAGTTAGTTTCATTGCATTCATTAGAAAGAGAAAATGTTAAGCTCCATTTTGATATAAAAATGGCTTCTTAACTCCAAGTAATGGATGAGGAATAAGGGTTCAAAGTTGATGTCTCCAAAAGGAATCACCACCTTAAGTTGAGTATAAATGTGTCTACATTTGTAGTGTACACTGGCTCCAATTAGACAAAACCTGTTTTCAGCAAGATCGTGTCAAAAATAACCAATTTTCGAGCAAAAATGTTTCAAAAATTCACTGCTCAAAAACGATAAGAGCTAGAGACTAATGTCTAAAAGCAAAGTTGTAGAGCACATAATAAGCTTTAAAGTGATTGTAGTAGTTGGGCATAATTTTCTATATATAGTTCTAGAACTTCAAATTTTCGTTTCTCACTGTGCATGAAAGTTATGAAGCTGGCGCGTTTTTACAGGACGTTTATTATCATTCCCGATGCATCTTCTGAAAATTTGAATAAAATCGGGCAATAATTGCACTTTCTGCAACTATATCTGCACGTAAAATTATTGGGGAGCACAAATTTTAGACCTTAAGGTAGATTATATTTCATACATGCTAATCTTTAATAAGTAACCGCTAAACATGACTGCTAGTGAATTAAAAATTACAAATACTTTAATCGTAAAACCCATTGTAATTATCGTAATTACAATGGGTTTTAAGAATTATCGAAATTATGACGAAACAATTATTATAATCGTCTTGTATAGGGACTTCTAAGGTTTGCACAGCGGTGCCCAGGTTTCCACAGCGACACTGTTTGGTCAGTTCGACAGTTGGACAAGTCGTCAGGTTTGGAGACAACGCTTTTCTCGATATCATTCACAGCACAAATTGTCTTTGGTATCAAGTGGTATTATTATTATTATTATTGGTATTATTATTATTATTATTATTATTATTATTATTATTATTATTATTATTATTATTATTATTAGTGGTATTATTATATTATTATTATTATTATTATTATTATTATTATTATTATTATTATTATTATTATTATTATTATTATTATTATTAATTAATGGTATAACCTAACAGCAAATTATTTCAATAAGAAATTCACTTAAATTAATTGGGCCGGTTGCTCCAAATCTGACTAAAATAGAATGGGTCTCTTGCGCTTTCCCCCCCCCAGCCCTAACTTTTGATTTTTTGACCAATAACTTTGAAATTTGGTGTGGGTGCATACTAGAGGCTGAAGAATTCAAAAATTCAAAAATTTTAATGTTTTTAAAATTTTTAAAAAATTTAAAATTTTAGTTTGGTAAGGGGGGACCAAGGGGAACCAAAAAAGTTTTTGAAAACAATTTTGCTGAAAACTTGGATACAGGGGTTTTCTGGGGCGCTGAGCACGAATCTGAAGTCCGTTTTTCGATTCAGCGTTTCGTTTGCTCAGTATAAGCTTACATGTTAAGCTTGCAACTTTAGCTTATACTGAGCTAACGAAAAGCTGAATCGAAAAACGGACTTCAGATTCGTGCTCAGCGCCCCAGAAAACCCCTGTATGAAAGTTTTCAGCAAAATTTTGTCAAAAAATTTTTTTGTCCCCTTGGTCACCCCTTACCAAGCTAAAATTTTAAATTTTTTAAAATTTTTTAAAAACTTTAAAACTTTTTAATTTTTGAATTCAACAGCCTCTAGTATGCAACCACACCAAATTTTAAAGTTATTGGTCAAAAAATCAAAAAATAGGGCTGGGAGGGGAAAGTGCAAGAAACCCAATAGAATCACACTCGTTTGTAACTATCCAATTAAGGTCATTTTATATCATTTTGTTATCCCGTCATCCCGTTTGTATCCAATTAAGGCCATTTTGCGAAGCACCGGCTAGGAAGTTAGAGTTTAATTCTGGTCATGGTAAAGATTAACATGTGACTAACTTTTGACTAAAACCTGATTAAAATCTAACTAGGAAATGTAACTAAAGTCACCATGCTACTAAAGCCTGCACTTGATTTGTAGGAGAGCATTTGGAAAAACATGGATTGGTTTACAGCTAATCAGATTTTAGTCATGACCATGAGTAAAATTTAACTAACTTGGTGCAACGGAGAATTTGGTTAAAATTGCGTCAAGACCCGCAAACAACATTTCCGTTTGAAGTTGAAGAGAAATCATATTCAGTGCAACCGGCTGATTGTCTGTTCTGCTGTAGCGCTTCGACCAAGGGCTGGTGGACCAGGAAGAAACCAAGGGCAAGCCCGAAAGGGAGGCGTCAAGTACCCTTGTACCCACGAAGCCTAGAAGAGAGAAGGGAAGAGGGAGGTGCAGCTTTTCACTCACCATTGGAAGTAAAGAATTGGCCCAGCCGGGGATCGAACCACGGCCCTTCTTATCCGGAAACAGACATGCTACCGCTACACCACAGGGCCCTCAGCTGAACTATCATATTAGGCTTATCAATCTTTCCTATGCCTGCTTCCTCTACACTGCTCTTTAGAGGTTCTATAGCATTATTATTCAGTATTACATTTTTGGTGATTTGGGAATACGCAAATTTTCTGTCAAGTGAGGATGAGGTAGTGGTCGAAATAATACCAAATATTATGGTTTCGGCAATTGGCAGTGGGATCAGGGTGATTGCTGACAGGTTAACTGAAGAAGCACAGATATGTGATCGAACGGCCAACCAGCTACCAACCATATCACAAACTTTATACAACTGAAAAACGGACCTTATTTAGTATATAATTCTGCACTGCACAAAAGGTATTGCTGTCTGTCAGTACACCTGTCTTTTGATGCTATTCAAAAGTCATTTAGATCGGACCGGATGATAGATTAGATATGCCACCGACACCGTAAAGCTGTAGGATCTGCAAATTCAGTAGAATTTCTGAAAATTCTCCTGAACAGGGGATGGAATTTTAGAGATGTAAAAAAATTTTACCCATAAGAAAACAAGTATAAGAAAATGTGGTTACCTAATAAAATTTTAGCTTTCAAACGGTACAAAATTTAATTATTGGCACACAAATAATTTTACGAAAATTTTGCTCTCCAAAAACTACTTCCTGTTCGAAAACAAACGCCAGTCTTTGCTGCTGTTCCATTTGCTAATCTGAGCTTTAAAAGCTTGTCTGAGTCACCGAAATAAAAATGATTGATACATAAGTGGTTTCTCAGATGTGGTTTTAATTGCAGAATCTTCACTATTTCTGCGTCTGCGTAATTTTGCAAATTGGCATTAAAATATGCAAATTAGCTTTCGACCAGGGAATCGTCTTTAATTATTTACTACATTTTAAACAGTTTGTGTGCTTGAATAATGTCATCGCCAGTGCCTTATTTAGGTAGTAAGATTAGTATTGTTTCCAAATCAGAAATTCGCTATGAAGGAGTTTTGTATACTGTCGATACGAAAGCGGCCACCATTGCATTGGCAAGAGGTAAGAGATGGTGCTTAGAACGTTTTGATTTCCTAGTTTTTCCCTTCAGTTACTATATAGTCCATAATTTCATAATTCCATAGTTTAGCCTTTAATTTTAGTTACATTATATAGATTATTTTCATCGTATATATAATCTGCTAATTTGGTTTATACATATATAATCTATGCTAATTTGGTTTATTTCGACTGTTTCAGTGAAATGTTTGGGAACTGAAGACAGGCCAACGGAAAGGCCGATTTCTCCCAGAGACGAGATCTATGAGTACATAATCTTCAAGGCAGTTGACATCAAAGATTTGGTGGTCTGTGAAACTCCAAAACCTGTGCCGCAGCTCTGCGGGGGGCTGCCATATGATCCAGCTATTGTCCAAGCTTCACAGGTACATATACATATATAATCAACTTGGATCATTGCAGTTAGAAAACAGTCGTTTGCCTTAATGCCTGTCACTTTCATTCCGACATTTGTACAGATCAGTTGAGTTGAGTTGTGTTCATTGTAGAAAAATTACAAGCGAATGTGAAATACGGAGTTTCATCAGAAGCATCGTATCCTATTGTGATTTTCATAGAATTTTCTGACTGAACTTTCGAGATTTTTTGCAGATTGAAGTAAATTTTCTCACTTTTTGGTTATTACGGAATTGCTCATCTTAGAAATTGTTTACGGATTTTCACCCCTAACCTAGTCATATATAGGTACTTTAATTTTGTGTAGAACCATCAGTCTGTGTTGCCACGAGGAGGATCCCCTCTACTTTTCTAGTTGGAGTGGAACGGGCCGAAGTCGAAAATTATCTAACGGGTCGTTCGCGCCTACTAAAATATTTGACAGGACAGGCCGGCCCCGTTGCTAAAGTTGCCGGTTTTGCTATTTTCAGCGCTGCCCAAAATAAAGTTTTCTCAGATGACCGGATAAGCGATCTCTCACTGCCCCCGCTCATTTTGAGCGGCAGTCAGCAATTCAGTATTTTAATTGTAGGGCTCAGTTTAGACCTCAAAATTACGATACATGAGTACAAGTAGCTAGCCACGACACGATTTTAATAGTTACAAAATTTAAGTAAGGTCGAAATATAAAATCAATATTTATTCAAAATTTGTTTTCGAAAAAATTTCAAATAAACGATGCTAAAACTGAAAATAAGACAAAGCCTTTAAGTGGAGGGGCCCTGTCCAACGATCTGTCTGTCAGTCCTCTTCCCTCCTCGTCCGCATCCCAAGTTTTTCCATCTTTGCCCGGTCTGGGCTTATGGACCGGGCCTGAGTGAAGGTCCAGGCGCCCGGGCTACTAATCTTGTCCAAACAATAGTTTGGATTGCCCATACCAACGTTAAATCCACTTTTTGATGCGTTTTGATTTACTCATTGTTTTTCCTGTAGCTTATATATTCATGGGGTTTCTTTGAGTTCAAGAGGGTTTTAATTTTTTGTAGATATTTGACATAGTTTCATTTATTGATAGGGGTTCTTCGGATGCTTTGGAGTTTTTAAGTTTTGATGAGATTTGTTTGATGCAGTTTCAAATTGTGACTCTTGGGAGGATCTGAAAATTTTTCAGGAGATTTGATCCTCTCTTCTACTATCTAGTTTTAAGTGTTTCCTGGAGGTTCTGTGGGTTTGGAAGTCCGTGGATTTTGAAAAGTGTGCGAATTGCCTGAACTCTTAGATCTATTGTTATCTTGTTCATTTTGTCGTTTCAATTGATACCCATATTGTGGACATTGGATGTTATTCCTACAAATTTTTCAGTCTTAATTTTCGGAGAGAAGCCAGGAGGAGCCCCCCCGGTACATCCCGTTTTCATGCCACAAATTTGATGATTGAGATAAATCAACATATTATCATGATATTGTCATGAAGTAAAGTGCCATATAGAAAGATCCGTAACGTAGTCATGTAGCCATAGTAACGGAGTACTGGACGCAAAAGCATTAAAAAATTGTCAACTTCGGAAGAACTTGAAGAACTTGAAGAAATTGTAAATTGTGAAAATGGGGGTTCTGGGGGTTCTTGGGGTTGTAACTTTTAACTTGAGATGGGCCGTTAAGATTTTAAATAATTCTACAAACCTAATCCTGTCTTCATAAAATTAGTGCAACTGTAAACAGCTCTGCATTTTTAGATGTATTCGAAAGGTGATGAAGAAGGGGGTGTTCCAGGCAGTCCTAATGCGTCACGGGCTATTCATAAGGAATCCAGTGCTGGTAATGATCCAGCATTACTGTCGTCATATTGTGCACATCTTAGATTAAACGGCGTTGTCTCCAAACGAATTAATTGATTCAATATGTTTGCACGGTTCCAAGATTTATAATTCAGGTGCCCTCTAAAATATTACATTAATAATAGTGAACAGAGAACTTTTTGCATAGGTTGATTCTCTTATAACATTGATTGCCAAACAAGTCTATGTTTCAGCCTATGCCAAGCCACAGCATCAGCTGCATCAGCATTCGCAGCATCAGCATCAGCAGCAGCAACAACAGCAGCAACAGCAGCAGTCTCAGCAACAACCACAGCGACGTTATGTTCCACCGAGATCTCGTGCCCGGAGTGAGCAGCAAGAATCTCATCACAACACAACTGTGGATGCTGGAGTGCAGACGGCGACCACTCAGACGGCAAAGGACGAGCTCACAGAACGAGCACCCAGCGGCAGACGTAATCCTTTAATTGGCTCACGACAGGATCCTTTTCCTCGAGAATTTCATCCGATGTTTCCGATGCCACTCTTCCCGCCGATGCCTTTGCCACCGCCGACGAATCGTCTGGAGGATGGTCTGAGAAGTCAGCACTACCAGGCTGGCCAGAATCGTCGCGGTCTTGGCGAGGGAAGAGGGTCATACAGAGGTGGATCTTACCGGGGACGAGGTGCTGGTATGGGTATGTTATAATAATAATAGCTTATTTCTTCGTGTATACGGTATACGGTATACGTGTATACGGAACATCAGGACTTTATAAGGTGTAAGGAATAGCACTGTATATTATGTATGTATATTAGAAGAAGAGTAAGCGTAAGCCACGTCGAGCGCTTCTATTTATTACAGTTCTACCACAACACGTGATTGTTCCCTGTTCCAAGATGGGCCGCTCATTTCGGCAAGATTTAGCGCTCCCCCCGTTTGGTGGTTTGGTTTTTCTCCCCAAACAGGGACCTTTTTTAGCACTCCTTAAAACCAGAGGCTTTGTCGAAAAAAGCTATCCTCCTTAGCACCACATTACTCAGTGCAAAGAAACCCTCTAGTGGCTTACTTTTATCAAGATTTTAATAAAAACTCTTGGTAATATATTTCAGGCGGTAGAGGTGCTTTCGGCCGTGTTGGCAACATTGAATCGATTGATCAGCTGAGTCGTCAGTTTATCGATAATTTGAATCGGTCAACGCCAAGACGCCGTGGTCAGAGCGTACCCAGTGGGGTCACTTCCGGAGGTCGTGGCGGCAACGTTTATCAGACTCGTCGTGGTTCCATTTCCAGCCCGATTGGTCAGAGAGCTGTTCACTATGGCGCAACTGGAGGCAGTCCTCGTGGAGCCTTCAATCGATCCTACGACGGCGCATATGGAGTTCCGCGATGGAACTACACGCAGGTAGTAGCAGATTTGCTGTTTAATAACTTTGTAGAGCAATAAACAATAAAGAAACATGTAATTGAAATCGAGCTATTAATATCGAATTAAGCATGGTCTTTTTAACTACGTTTTCATTCGTGTTGCTCAGTGTACGTTATCTGTTCGGAAATTTTTGTAGTGTTATAGAATGTTAACGCTAAATTTTATGCTGAATACTAAATTCTCTACGGATTTGTTTTGTTTTGTTACTTGTTATTTTAAAGAAATAACAAACAAGCCTGTCTTAAGCCTGTCCTATGTGCAGGGTTTTCCAATGTTTTATATTCTTATAGCGTTATGTTATGACTCTTGTATCTGCTTCAGCCTCAGGGATATGTGTACGGTACTGGACGTATGATGCGGGGTCGCGGTCGATCCGGCTATCCTCTGAGCTATCTTCGAGGAGAACAACCTGAGCGCAGTGCTGCAGGCCAGCAGTCCTACAGTAGCTACAACGGTGAAGGAACAGGAACTCCTGTGCGACAGCCCACCAAAGTCCGCTTTGATACCGACTTTGACTTTGAAGAGGCTTATGCTCAGTTCCGCGAAAAGCTTAGTTCCACTTCGGAGGCTCCGGTGGATAAAGGTATAAGAACGAAATTTACGACATTAGGATTGGAAACAGTTTCTGTCGCTGCTTGTACCGCCTTTGAGGCATTATTTTCTTCGGGGCTGCTGTAGTAAAGAAAGAAATACTTTAGTCGGTGGGTGATTCCGTTAGGAACACTTAGGATAGTAGGCTATTTGATGGGTGTTTGCGATTTGTTTGAACATAGTATGGTAATGTGTAGTAATGTACAATATTGTAGCTCTTTTACGTTAAATATTTCTTCGCGCTTAAAGAATTTTGAAGTGTCTTAAATGTGGTTTTAAATGTGCTATTAGTGCTATTGTTTAGAAGAAGTAAAGGAAGGTGAAGCTAAAAAGATTGAAAAGGACGAGAAGCCAAGAGAAGGCGAAACCGAATTTTACTACGATCGGAACAAATCTTTCTTCGACAAAATTTCTTGTGAATCATTAGAAAAGGCAGATGGGTAAACATAATCATATTTAGAGAAATATTATTACTCTCGGTGTTGGTTAGTATATGATGAGGTGTTTTTTCATTGGACCAAAAGTATTAGTCCATTTAATTAATCATCCTAGGGAATGGGTTTTCAGATTTATCGCCTAGCTAAGTTACCGACCCGGCCAGGCCTGGCCCGTGACATACTTGATGTCAACCCGACCCGGGCGTGGCCATGCGAAAAAAGTGCGGTCGGTCCACAAAAACTAATTGCTGAAAATTTTTTACGGCGTACAACGTTGGTTGTAAATTTTTTAGTTGAATTTTGTCGTAACTTTTGTATAACAACCATTTATTGAAGTCATCATTAGCAGGAGAATTTCTCAGATTTCATAAGTTTTCTCAGCAGTCTCATTGTGTGCATTTTGTGCGTTTTGGTCGGGTCGGCCGGCTCGGAACACTCAAGATCTTCCGGCTGGAACCCTACATGACCATTCCACTATTTCTACTTTCTACATGAGCAGCCACTGATTGCCATGGAATATTGAGCCCCAAGTGTGCTTTAAATCTTAGTTGGATAACGTTTCTTTTAGACGTTGGTTTTTTTATTTCAGCAACTACACTGGTACAAGTTGGGAGCATGAAAAGGAATTGAATACAGAGACTTTCGGAGTTCCTTGGTCGAGATATATTCCTCGAGGAAATAGAACATTGACCCCTCCAGTTCAGCGCGGTGGCTACAATTATAGGCGAATGGGTCGAGGTGGAATGAGAGGCGCTTATCCCAGAAATCTAATTACTGTTCGTTAACTGTTTCATTTTCTCGTATTTTTGTATTTACTAGTTTTTGTATTTGTTCTGAATTTTTGCTTGTATGTATGTTGTAATTGTAAGCAGCATTGTCGTTATTATGGAGGAGTGATGTTTAATTTGTGATATTTTCTGAACTTAAGAATTTTGTTACAATTTCTTTAAGGTTTCCAGTTTTCACAACTTTGTTCGTAGTTCTCTACCAAACTTATTTTCATTTATAGTATTTATGCTTAAAGTTTGGTATTTTTCCTTATGATTGTGGTTTGTGTGTGTCTGTTGTTTGATTTGTTCGGCGTATGTCACGTGCGGCCTGAATCAGGTTTTAGTAAGAGCTTGCACTGTGACTGTATCTGATGCTCCCAGCTGTTGTAAATTCTTGGAAATTTAGTAAACGCGTAAATTCTAAAATAGGGCTTGATCTGCTGTTGTTGCCTCGTATACAGTTGCGATACTCTTTGGACGAGGACACAATCTACAAAGGGCCTAAGTTGATCATTGAAACCCGATAAGCTTGCATTATAGCACCGCTTGGTCTAATCCGTTGATAAATTCAAACCGTCGAAAGGTCTGCTTTAATCCAAAGACTCATCAGAAGCCGTCTTCAAATAAATCAAACTGGATAAGTTAGGCTAAACTTAATGTCAGTCGACTTGTTCTTGGTTTCCGGACTTTTCCGTGCCTGTGATATGCTCTTTCAGACGGGCAGCAAAACAAACTTATATGTGAAACGTTCTTATCTTAATGTTCCTGTGAGAACTTCACATTATAGCAATAGAGACAGACGGAGACAAGGCTTGTGACCGACCTTGAAAAAACGAGGGTGCAGGCTGTAGACTGAAGGCTGACCTGGCGCCAGTGCGTTCAGTATCAATCGTTTTAGGCAGAGCTGGAAGTGGATCAAAAATTTTTGGCCCACACCCGACGCGCGACCCGCGTATTCCTGTCCCTACCCACTTGACCCACTTCTGATAAATGACTTGCTAAGGCTAAATATTGATCAGGAATAAAATAATGGAATTTTTAGTTGTTTTAACCAGTTGAGCATGACTGCAGTTTGATGAAAAGCAACTCAATTGAATATGAGGAATCTTATTTTGAACTTAAATTTATGTTCAGTTGCAGTAGGACTAGCTGAAGATGGAATTGGACTGTCTTCTCTGGTCTTGAGCAGTCAACTGTTCGCTCCGAAAGATGATATTGTGTGATGTGTGTAATTTGATTGACAAGACTTTAATAAATTATTCTCATTTCTCATATCAGCATTTGACTTCGTTGAGAACCACCAGAGGGCATGCTTTGCAGGCCGTAAGAATTCGGCCCGTGCAGGTCTCTAATGAACATTCTAACCAAAGCTTTAATAAATATCAATTAACTAGGTACACACATTCACAAATGCTAATCTAAGCGTTAGTCCAACTCCTAGTTTTTTGGCTGTCGTGCTGTGACGGACACAGGATACGGCTGTGGAAACATATTTAATGTATTTCCACGTTTCGGTTGCAACGTATATTCATGATCAGGAATGGCTGAGAATTTCAATTTCTGTAGCATGCTTCCACATATCAGAAAAAGACAATTTTTAGCCAATGGTTCTCCCAAGCATACGCGGCGGCCCGCTCCAAAGGGCATCCATTGCTGCGGCTTTACGACTGCTCCATCCACTGGATCGATGAAATGAGCTGTTGGGTCAAATGTCTAAAAACGCGCAATTTTAACAAGTTGGCTACTAAAAGGAGCATTATCTCGACGTATCTTAGATAGCTAGAGATTAAAGTCATACCAATTCTTGGCCGCAGAAAGCGCTAACGGTTTTCTCATTGTCGAGTACCGACGAGTCTAGCTGAATTAACCCGCAGGTGTGATGCAAAAAGATAGGGTGGGTTTGGCTGTACTTCAGTGGGTTTGCTCGTTCTTAAGACACAGTATTTTAAATCGCTATTTTGAAGAAAACATTTTGTTTAAAGTTTATTTAGGTTAAAATTCGGTTAAGAGTCGTTGAAACACTGAAGAAAGAGCAATCTTTTGTATACTCAATGCTTGAATAGAGGTAATCACAACTTTCCTCATGCATACACTTCACTGATGTTGAATTCAAAAAGAAATTCCAGAGAAATAAAGCCCCCTCTGTGCTAAATTTTTGTGCAGGTCGAATTATATAAATTTTCTTCAAAACTCAGACAAATTTGAAAAGTTATGCGGAACTCGGCAAAATACAACGGGGTTCCCCCTCACACTAAAACCAAATTGGTTAAGAAAGGCAATGGTGAACATAGCACAAAATTTAAGCATTTGACCTTTGACCCATACAGTTCTTTGAGCCAGAAACAGAAACCTCTACATCGCTTTTAGGCGAGATAAAAATTTATCTGTTGAAATTCGCAAAGTATACCACATAACGACGGACCAATCAAAAGACTTTTCGGCAAAGCTTAGTCCGGGCGGTAAAATATTTGCTCTTCCCGCCTGGCTTGGTACTGCTTACAGTAAGTTCGGACCGGCCCGGTCTGGCATGCAAACATTTACTTAAATAGGATATTCGCGTGACTGCATCTGGAATAAAGCCAAATCTACTGTGTGAGACAGAATGAATAACTATTTAGCGAGCGACTCCTTTATATCGTAGACGACATTGTCTTCTGCATGCTGCAAGAGAAAAACTAACAGATTTAATAAAACAAAAGACGACAAAGCTTGCACTTACGTCAGGGTGTTTCCAGAATTTTGGATCGTGGTGGAGTTGAAATATGTTGGACATTAGCACACACTCTTTTGGTAACACAAATTGACCTGGAAAGATATCAAAAGGCCATGATTAAGCCTAACGATGAATCTACTAATAAATGAAAACTATCATAGACTAAAGATAGTATTGGAACCCAAGTTTCAACTAAAATTTTGGTTTGAAAGATTAACTATAATAACCAAAAACGTAAAAACGAAGTGTAGCTAGCACAATAATTAAGCAGTTATAGCACATAATAGCACAATAATTATAGCTCAACAATAATTAACAACATATTCGACCACAAACGTAGGCAGGTAAAGTGCAAAATAAAACTGGCGTAATCCATATCCAGACAAGACGCTGACAAGAGGATTCTGGAAGGCTAATTTTGATGCAAATTCCAAAGGCATTATTGGTAAAAATATTACCTACATTTTGTTTGTAGTCTTTTCCCTTTACATTTTGTAGACGTACAGCTAAATGTGAATACGAATATACTGCCACCAGTTGTTTCATCATATTGCCTGATAAGATATGTCTGATAAGTTATCCGACTACCACTTGGCACTTACCACTTATGAGTTGCTTCACGTCTAAGCATTGTCCCAAACTTTTTACCTTTTTAGCCTAAACTTTTTGCCCTAAACTTTTGCGCTAAACTTTGTTAATGGTTGTTTGATCCATGCAGTGGAGCGAATTAACCATTTGAAAGAAAAACTAAAAGTGAGACAAAACAAGCAAAGGCCCTCACTAACCGAATCTAGTTTGAGCCTTAGTTGGGGCGTGGGGAAGACCGAGTGGTGATACGGGATGTCGTCGCAAGGTCTCTAGTATTGTTGCTTCTAATAGTGGCAATTTGGCCCTGTGATCTATTGTGATTGTGTTTTCACCAACCACCTGAAATATTCATGAGTACGGAAATGAGAAGATACGTAACATCTTGGTACAGAAATGATAAGCCTACTTTGTAACTGAGAGCAAAAAATGCCGTCATACTTAGTCATCTCATCCACAAGCTATATTACCTGTTGAATTTGCTGAAAACATTCTTCTTGAATGTTAGGATTTAGAATCATCTCCAGAAAGAACCACTCTAGGGTCGTAGCAGTCGGTTCAGTTCCAGCTGAAAAATGCCAATGATTAAAATTAGGAGATTAGGAGACTAATTGGCTACATCAGGATCATTTGAAGCTACCTAAAATGGACTAGCGGTACGTCAGCAAATGAAAATTAAACTGCAGTAGTGGTAGCCGGAGTATGTGTGACGGATCTCGTAATACGATTATGTTAAATATCTGCGATTCACGTGAAATCAGAAAGATTCAAACAAGCTTTATAATCTAGTTTCACTGGCCGGAGGTTGCTGAGTGTTTGGAGTTCTCGATTGTAAATCAATCAAGTCGGGCTCGATCCACACCCCGCTGTCTAAAATAATTCAGGTCTAGCCTTTAGCTGGTACATTTGTTGTTGGTTCATGAAATTGACGAATATGAAATACGTTTTACTTGAGGTAAGACCTACCGTTGAAACATTTGACTTGTCTAAAAATTACCCAAATAGTAGAAAACAATTCAAATGGCGTTCAAATTCAAGTGGACTTTTATTTGGCGACCTTTGATACCTTGCAGAGTTGCAGGATATATGCCAAAAGCTCAACTCAAGCCAAGTTTTTACCTTGGAATATATCAAAAATCAGATTGCTGGCGTCTTTGTCGTTAAGCTCAACTTCTTCTCCCTTTTTCATCAATTTCTCTTGTTCCTTCAGAATAGCTTCGCTTACATTGGTAACGTTGTCTGAAACAATGAAAAATTGGACTGAAGTTTTCTAGACAGTAGAACAACAACAGTAGAGTGAATAAGTAGAAGTTTTCTCACCAACGCCAACACCAACGTCCAACATCAACACACCACGGTCAACAACCAATCACTCAACGATCGGATCTGCCAAGTAAGGAGGAGAAGTTTATAAAACTTCCTTAAAGTTCACACACACTCACACACACACGCACACACACGCACACACACGCGCGAATATGTTGATCGACATAGTTTAGCATATTAAGTCTGACTTCAATATCAATGTGCATATAACTTATACCAGAATTATAATTTTCTCTACATTTCTGAAATCGCCGGTTGACAAATATCTTTCGTCCCTGAAATAAGCGGGCCAATTCCTTAATTAGAGGAATTTTGTAGTAAAGTGTGGGGATTTTTGAAATGAAAGGCACCATTTCCACCATCAAAAGAGAGTTGGCTTTATCATTAAACCGTTGATGCATTTCCACCGATGTAAGAAATTCTTCATCATGCACTGAAATCCTGGTAGAACAAAATTAAACCAATTATAGGCACTAAACATTTGTCAAGATTTTAGAATAGATTGGTTGAGGGCAAATCTCAATCAGCGAATAAACTGGTGACTAAACCAGCGAATGGATTGACTTTAAGGTTTAAGACTGGTAAGGGTGGTGGTATTCGACAGGAGTGTAGCGATAACAGGAACGATTACAAAAACGAGATCCGTTCACTAACGTGGGATGCGATTCTGGTGCTTATCCTGAATTCGAAGAAGATGGTTTTATAATATCATTAGATTACTAATTATTTGACTAATTATTTGACTATCCCTATGCTACTGGCAATCCAAATTTTGAATGAATAAATTCATACACCTGAAGCTGTAGTCAATGCTATCGTCTTTTTAGGCCAAACTATTTCACACTGCGACTAACTGGCACAATCTGTTAACAAGCCTGAACTCATTCTCTGGCCCTGTTTTTTCTTGTCTCCATTTGTGAAAATAATACGATGCACGCTGCTCATCAAAAATAATAATTTCAAACCTTGTACTGAAACAGAGTCCTAGTAAAATATTGTAGACGCAACCGATTGCGAATTGTTTCAGATGTACATAATCCTTGACTTGTAATATGTCTTCAATTATTTCAGAAGCAACCGTATTGACTTGGTCCTCCAACACTTCGCTGCCAACTATCGACCTGAAAAATTGGTAGAGTTTTATTACAGTTTAACAAACATGTTGACTTGCGTTTCCACGAGCTGCTTTGTTGAAAATGTAGTCTAACCAGATCTAAGAAACATTAGGTTTTGTTGATCTTTGATTCAGTATGTATTCTACATACTCATCAGTACGACTGCCTAGTAAACGAGCAGCTTTTAGTACTAACGCGTTATGTGTCCTCATAAACATTAACCAACATGCTTTTATGAGTATTTTACAACCTTTCCTCCATTTTCTAGCCGCCGTTTTCCTACCCTTGTGTATTTGAATTTAATCTAAACTTTCGCGTCTTTCTGATGGTTGATTCCCATTTCCCAACCTGTCCCATTCCCCAACCTTACAGTCTCACTTCCCAACCATTTTTGAAATGCCCGAAAGTATCTGACCTCGTAAGTAAAAGTAAAATTGATTTTCAGATTACGTGCACCGATTCTGAGGTCACGTGTTACATTAATCTAACCAATGAAATAGTTTACTGAATACAAGTATATATACATTACTGCATATCAATACACACTAATAAGGTTGTGTCACTTACAGTTGGAGTTATGGCCCAGTTTGGCCGTGTTGATTTCGGAGTTTCTTCTAAGTCCTTACTGCAGCCTGATTTTGTCCTGCCAGTTTGGAACTGTTTTCTCTCCAACCCCAGGCAGCTTTATGCGTAATTGGTTGATAATGAAATTATAGCTTTTTTAGATTTTGTGCGACATGTGATTTGTTTCATATTTCTGTAAAAAATTCAAAAAGTTAAAAATCTATTACCGTTTAGTACATAAAGTAGTAGTGTTGTCTTCATATTCCGTAAACATTGTATTTGTCAAATTAATGTAACATATGACCTCAGTAATTGCAGTTTTCTTTTAATTTACAGTATCAGATTACTGTAGTTAGGTGTACTGCATAAGTGGTTGGGAAGTGAGACTGTAAGGTTGGGAAATGAGCCGAAAGGTTGCGAAGTGAGACTGCTTTGGTTGGGAAGTAAAGAAATCTGTCTTCTCAGATTATCAGATCTGAGATCTGTTCCGAGACAATGCAAGAGAATTGCAACCTTACGGCGGTCAGGGAAATCCTCCGCTCCGGTAGCGATCAGATAATTGGTAAAAAGTTTAGTCCACTGGCTCCAAGGAACAGAGGGCTCTCCAGGATTCTCAAGATACGGTTGTGGTGGGCGAAGTCCATCCATTTGTTATCCTCGTCGCCAATAAAAAAATCTGTCTTCTCAGATTATCAGATGTCTATTCAACAACTAACGTATATCAATATCATGCAACTTAAGGAAAAGTCCCGGATCTTAACTCAGTTTTTAACAACTCTTATTCTTCTTCGGATCAAATATTACAACAGGAAGTGAGACAGAATCTTCAGATTACTGTAGTTAGGTGTACTGCATAAGTGGTTGGGAAGTGAGACTGTAAGGTTGGGAAGTGAGATTGCTAGGTTGGGAAGTGAGACTGTAAGGTTGGGAAATGAGACGAAAGGTTGCGAAGTGAGACTGCTTTGGTTGGGAAGTGAGACAGAATCTTT
>JASAND010030482.1:0-10871 GCA_030248195.1 Trissonchulus latispiculum | reverse complement strand
TTAGATATGCTTAATTTTAAATTTGAATCTGATTAGCCTATGGTATTTAAAAACATTTGAAGCAATCAGTAAATTGTAATCAGAAACTACCTGAGTGTCGTGTTTGAAAGAGATATAAAAATTAGCTTTGATTAAATCCGATGCTTTTTGATGTATCGTAGTGAAATGTTGTGATATAAGTTGTATTCGGCAAAGTATAGCAAATACAACAGTTTGGCACACTGGAATTATGGCTCATCTGATTGGAAACATAGAAGCTTTTCAACCCGAGCTAGAACCTTGGATTTCATATCTGGAAAGAACTCATCAGTTTATGGTGGCTAATGACGTTGAACAGGACAATAAGAGGAAGGCAATCTTTCTGAGTTGCGTCAGAATTTCCACCGACGGTTTGCTCAAAAACCTTTGTGCCCCGCAACTCCCAGCGGACCTGACTTTTGACTGGTTAATATTGCTACTGTCCAACCATTTTTAACCATAACCTCTGGTGGTAGCGGAACGTCTTAAATTTAGCAGGCGGGAACAAAAACAGGGTGAAAGTGTATTGACCTTTATGGCTGAACTCGGAAATTGGCTTTTTATTTGTGATTTCGGAGCTTTTCTAGAGCAGGCCCGTTGCAGCAACCACTATCACATTCATGTTGTAGAGCTTACCGTGACCGATTGTATCGATTGTACCTGTGATGAAGGCGGACGGATCCGTACGAGTTTGTGCTGATTTTAAAGTTAGCATAAACCCAAACTTGGAAATAGATGAATATAACTCTTCCCAGATATGAAGATTTGATGTATCAACTGAATAAAGGTCAGAAGTTTTCAAAATTGGATCTGGCTATGACATATAACCAGTTTGTCTTGGATGCCAAAGCCAAAAGCTGTGCAGGATAAATACCCACCGTGGTCTTCTTATGTACAAAAAAACTTCCATTTGGGGTTTGGACGGCTCCGGCATTGTTCCAGAAACGAATGGATCAAATGCTGGCTTGATTTTTAGACTACATTGTGGTTACAGGGGAACACGATGAATCTCATCTGAAAAACCTTGCCAAAGTCTTCGAACGATTAATGATTAATGGAGCACGTCTGGGACTGACTTAAGGCGGTGGTATCGCTTTGTGTAAATTCGACCCTACAAACTTCAATTTCTTATGAAAGCAAATGAAACTTTCCAAATACATTATTTTTGTGCTCTTTAACATTCTGGAACCAGTTCCTGGTTTTTATGTGAAAGATAAGAAAGTTTTGCTTTTTGCCATTATTCTCTCAGCACAATGGCCATTTTTGAAGAAATCAGTTTTTTTCAAATTTACTACCGAATCGTACAGACAATTTTGACTTGTTTATACTCGATCGATACATCATCCAATTGCACATTTTATCAATGCCTATTCGCTGGAGTTAGTTGCTTTAAGCTAGAGAATTCGCCGAAAAACCATTTTAGCAAAACTGCTATTTTTTTGTTTTGAACATCGATTTCTCAAAAACTACCCAATGTATTCACGTGATTTTTGGCACAATGCAAATTCGCACTGTTACGGAGGGACATTTTACTCGGTTTGAGCGTAAACGTCTCCAGTTTCGAGAAAACTGAATACAAAGTTGCGAAATTTCGTGTCATTGCACATTCGCCGGATTTTCCGGCGTATTGTGACTTGTTGAGCCAAATCCAAAAAATACCCTACGGCCCACATGTCCTTCATATCATGGCACAAGAAGAAATTTTGGTTGATTCTACAGTTTTGAGAAATCGTTGTTCAAACATTTTGGTCTATATTCCGCCTGTCAGATGACAGCACGTGAGAAAATTTTTTGCTATTTTTTGCTAATTTTGCTGGTTTCGTAAGCTCATGTGAATGTACGGATCATAAGTTTTAAAACGATGTATAAAGCTCTTTCCAACTCCCAAAATTCCGAAAGTTATAGCGTTTCGAAAAATCACCACAAAAGCACTGCACAAAAGGATACCAGCACCTTAATGCGAGATCTTCAAGGAAAAGATCACATACTTGGGTTTGAAACTCTGCGTTGAAGGGATAAATTCCCATTGATGCTAAAGTTCAGGGTATTCTGTACATGCCATTTCCTAAAAATGTGGGTGAGTTGAGAGCTTTCGTTGGAATGATAACTACTACTCCAAATTTATTCCTCAGCTGGCAACCAAAACGGCCCCATAGACCAAATTGCTGAAGAAAGATTAAGTTTGGCAGTGGACAACGTTGGAAGAATTAGCATTCAACAAGAAGTTTTAGCTGAAGGACGGAACAGAAAAGGTAGTGTGCGTGGCTTCAAAGACATTGACTGAGACTGAACAAAAATCTTCTTGGTATCCGGCAACGCCTCCATCTTTTCCTCAGAGAAGTTTCAGAAATTTGTGAATAACAACGGTATCAATCACATCTTCTCCCCACCCTACCATCCGGCTTCGAACGCTTTATCGAACGAATCCTGGTTGAACGCTTTATCGAAACTCTAAAAGCAAAGATAAAGAATGTCCCCACGTCACAAGTCCAAACCCGTTTACAGCAATTCCTTCTGTCTTACAGAGTAACAGCTCATCAAACCACTAAAGTCACTCCGGCTCAAGCTCTAATTGGAAGACTGATTAAAACAAGACAGAGTCTACTCCATGAAAGTCGCACAACAAAAGATACTGCGTGGTTCCCAGCCTTAACGGATACAGAAAGAGTTCCCGCATCTGAAAGTCCCCGGAATCTGAATTCCCTGCCTCTGGCACAAAATTTGCCTGAGGTTGGGCCCAGAATGCAAAGACCCGTGAGACAGCGTCGCCGTCATCTCGCATTTGTTCCTGGGACTGATCAGAATTTTTTCCACCAAGACTAGTTCCAGCTCTGTCGGAGGGAAGAACTGTCTTGTCTGAAGGAGATATAAAAATCAACTTTGATTAAATCCTATGCGTTTTGATGTATCGTAGTGAGTAAATGCGGTACTATCTGTGATATACATTGTATTCGGCAAGTGTAGCGAATACAACACAGCAACTACCTAGCTCTATTTGGATTGTGTGTTTGCACATAACAGCTTGAGAAACTTTATGTATTTATTTCTGCTTTTTTTCTTAATTTTAGTTACAGGAAATGTTGACATTAACAAAAAACATAGTATTGCTGATCCTGTACGCGGTTTTGATTGTTATATGCCTCTTATTTGCTTTGAGTTTGGTAACCTTTGGTGCTCATACTGCAAACAAGGCGGCCGATATCACAGTGTCCCCAGTAATATGTTCTCGAAGAGAGCCATGTGAGTGGCAAACAGAACTGTGGAAGTTTCTACCGAACAGCACTATCCAGACTCCTATTTGGTGAGAATAAATGAGGCTATGTGTTTCTTCATATCTTTCGTCGTTTTCCTAGTCCTCATGGCATATAAGCAGCTGTTAAATTTAGACATCTTTCCAATTATGAAATATGGAATCAATCAAGCACTATAGTGTATATTTATATATATATATATATATATATATATATATATATATATAAAGAGAGAGAGAGAGAGAGAGAGAGAGAGAAAAAAAAAAAAAAAAAAAAAAAAAAAAAAAAAAAAAAAAAAAAAAAAAAAAAAAAAAAAAAAAAAAAAAAAAAAAAAAAAAAAAAAAAAAAAAAAAAAAAAAAAAAAAAAAAAGAGAGAGAGAGAGAGAGAGAGAGAGAGAGAGAGAGAGAGAGAGAGAGAGAGAGAGAGAGAGAGAGAGAGAGAGAGAGAGAAAAAAAAGAGAGAGAGAGAGAGAGAGAGAGAGAGAGAGAGAGAGAGAGAGAGAGAGAGAGAGAGAGAGAGAGAGAGAGAGAGAGAGAGAGAGAGAGAGAGAGAGAGAGAGAGAGAGAGAGAGAGAGAGAGAGAGAGAGAGAGAGAGACAGACAGACAGACAGACAGACAGAGAGGGGGAGTCGATCGGGCCCGCTCCCGCCCCCAGTTAATATAGTTATCGTCCCGGCCGGGCCCGGCCCGCTAGCCAATGGATGGCATGGCTGGCTGAAGGGTCAAAATGTTCATCTCGATTTGTATAATTTCCAGGATTGGGAGGCTGGCAGATTTCCAAGGGCCATACCTTGATTATGCACGTAAAACAGCATTTTGTCCTATTCTGAAGAATTCCTGCACTCAATTTATATCATTGATGTGTCGTGGAAAGCTGCTGAACAAAACCATACCTGCTGAAGCAAGAAAACTTCTTGAAAGTGATTTATTGGGCTTTGCATGGCAGATTTGTTATCACAAAGGTAAGATGCTTAAGGAGTAGGTCTATTTTTCTATCATTGCTTCTACTTTCTCAGATGTCTCTTACTTTTACACATTTCATTGTCCAAGCGGTATATTTTAACGGGTTTTTAAAATTCCGAAGTCTTATTGCTGTTGACAATTTGACCTCAAAGTTGAGGTTGCATTTGAAAAGCTGTCGCTTTTTCCGTGCGAAAAAGAAATCTCACATATGGCCAAATGAATCCGTCCAAACATTATGTCATAGCCATAACTCCGGACGGTGATTTGTATGATTCAAAATTTTGCTTTAGGTCTTTAAAAAATGTTTAGCAATTTTTGAAGTACGCATTAAAATTTGGTACCAAACTCAACAGAACACAAATTTTAATACTTCAAAAGGATTATGTTGCGATAGGGCTACTGTTGCGTTAGGGCGCCCTTCAAGGTCCTAGCAATTAAACGTGCAACTTTTCTAAGTGTTGCGTTAGGGCGCCCTTATGTTGCGTTAGGGCGCCCTTTTCTAACTGTAAACTAAAGAGTGTTGCGTTTGGGCGCCCCAATGTTGCGTTAGGGCGTCAATATGTTGCATTAGGGCGCCTCTACTTTGCAGTCAGATACTCCACGAGTTTTGCTACCTAAAATTTATTAAAACTGAACACTTCTACCAGAATACAGTAAAATACAGTGACAATTCGAGCAAACTTGCTATGCATTTTAGAATTAAATTCAATCATGAAAACGTTATTTCCAAACATTGCTAGCAACAAAAGGGCATTGTATTTCAAAATTTAGACAATACGGTACTACAATTTTATATATAATTTTGAACTCTATCCAAATGTTGCAAGATTAGCCCATCCATTAGGTGATTGAATCCAGGATCCTGGATATCCAAGCCATTTCTGGCTTGCTGGAACTGATATTTTGCTTCAGTAATATTGTTGTCATTGATAACATACTGAGCAAGTCTTGGATTGGGCTGAGCTCCATTTTCAAGTTGTGTGATTCGGGTTTGGTTTTCGTGGTGAATTTCTTGAAATTTCACCAGAAATACGGACAGTCTAGGATGAGGCCACTCGAATTCTGTCCTGAGACTGTTATTGTAGCCTTCGGCGTGATTCGTGGTGCGGGTGCAGCCAGGAAGTGCTACTGAAGGGAATAGGACGGCTTCCTCCCGTATTTAGTAACTCCAATACGAGGCACACCAAAATCAGCCTGAGCCATAGCAAGTTAAATGAAAACTGAAGTGACTTGTGTTCGATCTTACGTCTTATAAACCAAGCGTGACCTTTGACCTATATATTTCTTTTGTTTCTTACAGTCTGTTTAAGTCTCGTTTTGGCGTCTTGAACTGGCGTCACATTTGTTCCATGTATTGCTTGAGAAGATAAAAATGTCTGTAACTTTTGCAAAAGCAAGTTGCCTTATTCCCTACCTTTGATCTTATTTGTGAGTTAAAACATTTTAATGTGTTAATGTAGTAGTATATAGCTTCATATGTACAGAGGGCGCCCTAACGCAACACTGGATAGCCCTAACGCAACAAAAGGGCGCCCTAACGCAACACTATGTAGCCCTATCGCAACAGTGGGGCGCCCTAACGCAACAAAGTTGAAATGACCAAAGTTCAAAGGCGCCCAAACGCAACTTTACCCTTCAAAAGTTCACACTAGTTGTGTGAATTCACACATTTCACACAATTGAATTCATGCAAATTCAGTCATGTGACCTCACCATTGAAGTCAAATTACTCAACAACCATAAGACTTCCGACTTCAATTTCGAAATCTAATTTATATACCTTCTAAACAGTAAAATATAAAAAATGACCAAAATGGCCCCCCTTCATGTTTGTTTGTTTGCCTGTTCATTTGATTTTTCCACACATAAAATTGATAAGAAGAAGACTGACCGAAAAGGGATTGGTATAGTATTTGAGGCCTGCTGGTCGATTGAAGATATTATTTGGAGGTCAGCTTAAGCTTAGTTGCCCTAAATTGTAAAATTTCTGATCGTTGATTTCCATCCCGGCCGGTGGCCATTTTAGACCGGCCTCAAACACTAAATTGGTTTACCTATTAAATCTAATAAGACAGGGCTTGATCAAGCCTTAGACATAGTATGATCTAGTCAACAGCACAGAATGGATCAAGAGTATAAAAGCTCAGTTGATTTCAGTCGTGAACGCACAAAACGCGTCGACGCCGTTACGTTTTTGTAATTGGTAAGTACTATTCACTGGTAGCTGATTTCTTTAGGAATTGTTGAACGTGAAGATCTGCTGCAACACAAAGACATTCTGGAAGATAGTAGTTGGACCCGTCTGGTTGTTGTCCGGCATCCGTTTGAGCGACTATTGTCCGGTTACAAACATAAATGCATAAAGGCAGAATTGTTCTGCCATCAGTGCCCACAATATGATTTGGAATGCTTTTTGAGCAGGAACTATGAATACATTTACCAGCTAACAAGGTAACGAAGTAAAATCATGTTAGAAATAAATCTGTGATTTAAAGTGCTCTTGTTTAAGCCACTAATTCCTAAACGCTATGATTTCCGCAAGTTTTAATGCAAGTTAAACTGAATTTTCCAGCTTGTATGACACGTCATAACAAACATTGCATTGTGTGAAAGGTTAAAATCAGAACCTGAAAGGATTGAAGGAAAGTGCCCAGGGCGGGGATCGAACCCACGACATTTCGATTAGAAGTAGAACGCTCCGGGGCGTTTTCTTCAAAGCCGGGAGCCTCTATACAAATCAAAGAACCATATCAGCCATCTGAACAATAACCCTTAACGAGAACCAACCACCATAAATATATATAAAATATATAAAATATATAAGCATAAAATAAAACATAATACATTATATATATAAATATAAATAAATATATAAATAAAATAATATATTATAAATATATATACCTAAATATATAATATTATATAATATATAAAATAAATTATAAATATATAAAATATATAAAATATTTATTAAACATAAAATATATAAACCAAACCCAGGACCTGCAATTCCATCATTCCCAGGCGGATTAAACGACTGCATGTCCTTACAGCATTAAGGCCACGGCACGGTCGCCAAATTTGAAAGGTTGAAATCTGAAAAATCGAAGTAAAGTGCTCAGGGTGCGCCGCTGCGCCACTTTGAGTTTAGTTGAAGTGAAGAAATCACCACAATAGTTTATTGTGCTGATTTCAAGCTTTGAAGTTTGCTGATATTTAACAATTGTATTGCCTTCTATAAATGTTCTAAATTAATGTTCTGTGAATTTGTCTACTAAATCGAACTGGGTCTATCACGATAACTACGGAATGAATAGTTTCGGAATGAATTAATTCCGCCGATAGGTTCTGCGTAATTAATTAATAACGCCTAACGGTTCGCATAATTAATTAATTTCGCTGAAAATTTTCCAGGCGTTAATTTAAATTCACATAATTTATGCAGAAATATTAATCTTTGCTTTCAAGTTTTTGACGTAATTAATTAATTCCGCCGAACCGTTCAGCGTGATTATTAATTACTCGGTACCGATCGACGGAAATAATTTAATTCTGTTTCTTTTCGTTCCGTAGTTATCGTGATAGGCCCACATGCACGAGAATGATTTACACGTACCTAATGTTACATTTTCGGATTTTACGACGATGGCTGACTAATTAAAAAACCGTTTTCAATTTTCTACTAGATCAAAAATTACCAAACCCAAAAAGGATGAAAAGGAAACTCCGCTAAAAGCAACATATCGTCTATATATCCGGTAACCGGATACTAAATCGATAAAATAGTTTTACATTCGAAGGCAAAATGCTAATAACGCACAGTTGGTCCTTCGCCTTGTTACGAAATTTTGTCCAATTTGGACCAAACGTGTGTGATCTGCGTGCTCAACGGAGGTTGAGGGTTGTTAGGGATAGACCAAATATAACATTTTAATGATTTAATTTTAGTTTTGGGCAAACCGCAAACTGCGATAATTGCCAAGGAAATCTCAAATTTAAAAGCTCTGAACCGAAAATGGACAGCATATTAGCTTATTCGATTGCTTTGATATCAGTAAAATGAAAGTAGCCTCCTAAACACTTATTATGCCAAAGTGCACATTTGTTATCGACATTCAGTACACACGACCCACTTCCAACTCTGCACCCACTCCCATACCAAAGTGCACCCTGTTAAAGTATTCATTTCTATAACTATAATATCTGAGATTGAATAACATTAATACAAACAAATTAAGAATAAAGTTCTTATAATAAAAAGAGTTTATAATAGGGTTATTTTATCATAGACTTTTTATAATAATAAATTAACGGTTCTTGAAATAGTTGTAATCATATTATGCGCATTTAGGAGTACAGCAAAGTTTGTATTGCCATACGATGACAGTTTGGGGCACGGGCCTCACTTTTATCCACAGTCATGGTTCTGTAAGCTGGATCAGTTAGTGGATCACTACAAGATAATTCAGCACGAGAAAGGAGAAGAGTTCAGGTTCGTTGAAAGATTTCCATACTCGCAGATGAGAAAGCTAATTGCTAGAATATGTTCCGGACGGGCAAACGCATAGATAAGTCGGGCATTCAAGTAAGTTCTCGGGCAAATAGATAATTTGTAAATAATAAGATAAATAATAAAATAAATATTGGCAAATATATAAAGAAATACCATTCAGTTTTAACAACTATGTGACTAATTGGTCAACCATAACTAACTAACTAAAAAACTAACTTTCAACTGTAAAGTTGGAAGTGTACGAACTAACCAAACTTTACGAATGGGAAACTGTGCACAAGGAGAACGTCGAACCTGGAGGAGATGTCGTTCCAGTCGACCTAACTAACCTCGCCAAAATATCCTAAGTGAATCCTACCGAACGGAGTTGAACCGCCGATGAAGAGCAAAGACTCAGAAAACTACCCCAAATTTGCTAAAATATACACGCTTAAAATAACTAATTACCTACCCAATTAAACTCAGAAAAACCTTACCTACCGATTATACAAACTAATACAAAAACCTAACTAAGAAGAGACACCCTAAAATGGCCCAAAAATGAGACCACATTTACTATAAAATTATGCTTGACAAGAGGGGCGAACCCCGAAAAAGCGTACAATAAATTTGAATAAACTACAGTGCAGAAGATTAACCTAACTAGATGATACACAAAGATTAAATACAGATTAAAGAGACAAAATAAGTTCAACCAGACAAAACAACTACAGTGAATAACTACTATGAACTAGCCTAACAAAAGGAACCTAAACTTTCAGAGAAATTTTAAAGAACTTCATAGAAATTTGGAAAGAAGAATAAAAAGAGAAACTACGTCTGAAAGAATGAATAACAATGATGTGGCTATACAGGGTCACCCTGGAGCTCACTGAAGCTTAAAGTGGTACCCACTTTAAACTATATTACAGAAAAATTAAGCACAGCAAATAATGGAGACTTGGGGAGACAAATAGAAATACACACGACCACTTACAATGAAAGATAAAAACAAGACTGAATAAAACCAGACGTCTAGACAGGACAAGTTTTGAGACAGCGTGGGTATTTTGATTGGATGAATTTTGAGACCCCCTTGAAAGACTGATGCTGGGAGAGACTCTTAGCAAAAATCGACAAGTATACAGCGCCACCTATTGACTAGGCTGGCTGATACACATATGCATAATTTACACACGCACACAATAAAACTTCTAACTAAGAAACTTTCACACAAATTTTAAAACAATAATTTCAAACTAACTTTACAACATACTTTCAACATAAATTATACACATTAAACTTCACTCTTAAAAATAACATTTCCAACCAAATTTCAATCAAAATAATTTCAAACATACACATTAATAATTTTAGAGGACCGACGTCACGCCGCCTCATTACACAACTTTCGGCAATTTCAAGATCTCCATTTTGTTAAGATGTTTGCCTTTTGCCGGTCCCCCAGGCAACCTCAGCTGAATAGAAATGGTTAATTCAAGTCTTTGCTGAAGAGGGTTTTAGACCTCAAAATTCCAGAAATAAAGTGCAATTTTTCAGACTTTGCCAGACAAAACTAAAATTTTTGTGGTGTTTACGGAGCATAATTTGTTTGCTTTTTGTTTAGACAAGAAGTAGCCCGAATCCTTAAAGAAGCAGGTTGGCCAGACGATTTGATTGACACAGGCTGGGGTCCTAATTTCACAGAGCCTTTTCTTGGCGTACCGACCCTGCATGCTACAGGAAACTCCTATCACGAAGAAATCGATAAATACTTCAAAAATGATTTAAAGCTAATCGATACTGCGTTCAGAACTTATCTAATTGATTTTGTAGTCCTGCAGTTTTCGTTGCCCGATTATGTGCATCAAAAATGTGTGCAGGAAGGAAACTGGCAGTTCTTTGCAGTCTGTGCTTACTTGAAACACACTTCATCAGGATAATCTTTATTTTAATTGAAATTTTAATTTAATTTTTATTTTCTGGACAGATTCCTTCTACATGGTGAACCCTTTACTTTTTGTCCGCACCGACGTTTCTTGTTTGTTTGTCAGCCTGTAACAGCTTCAAATGTTTGATCTGGCGAGAGTACTGCCCACCAAGAGCGTTGAATCAACGTTTCATTTTTAAATATCCAGTTTTCAGG
>JASAND010030481.1:0-80978 GCA_030248195.1 Trissonchulus latispiculum | reverse complement strand
GATGACGGCGGCGTTACGGTACCCGGTGACTCCCAGGTGGAGGACGTCGCCATGGAACTGTTGCAGGACGTTGTCGCTGATGTCGTCGTGGAAGTGGACGTTGGAGCCCCTGCCCTAACCGGTTCCGACCTGTCCCCCGGTGGTGATTCGGAGGTTCCGATTGACTCAGCAGACGATGACCCAGCTCTTGGAGCAGCCGAACCATCAGTGGCTGTCCACCCAGGTGCTTCAAGTGAAAATCTACAGATGGACGCTGAGCAACCGCCAGATGAGGAAATCTGTGCTGCGGGTCAGGAGGATCCAGTCCAACATCTGCCTGAGCAGATTGTTGCCGCTCCTCCTCTGCCGTCGCCAGCTCTGGAGTTTGGCACTGTGCCAATTCCACCGAACCTGGCTCATCAAGTTGCTCTGATTGCTGGGCGCCGCCGACGGCCTGAGCTGTTGGTGACCGGCCCATACGATCTACTGCACCCTGCCTACAATCGGGATACGCCGCTGGAGGTCTTCAGGGAAATCAGTGGCTACGGTGGTTCCTTATCCATTGCGGCAGCGGTTGGCGCAGTCCTTCGAGAGCTGGTTGGCCCTCCGCTGGCTCAAACCATCAATGTCCACGGTCATCCCGCTGATCTGTGGAACGAGATGGTGAAGGGTCCGATCAGCAAAACTTTTGCCTTTCGGAACTTTCGCTCCTCCATTCTCGCATACATCGTCGCCCGGCTGGTGCCTCACAGCCAGCTTCTGTTGGAATGGTCTCATCTGGCCGATAGTCAGAACTATTAGGTGATTTTCCTGGAACCGGGCGAATAGCTGATGTCGACGGGGTGCTCCTTGGAACGTCTCGTCCGAAACCAACCCAGACCTTACTGGGTCCAACCCCTATGGGGACGATGTCGCTTGGCCTCAAACTTGCCCGGAATGTCGCCCGGCCACTTCCATCACCTGTCATCAACTGTCCTGTGGTTTTTGTGGGTGACTCTACGGCGCTTCGCTTCCGGAACGTCGCTCCGCTGCAGATGGGATTTGTGGCGCGAAGCGGTGCACTGGTGGAAGAAGTTCTCTTGTATTTGTTGGACGATCTGATTCCTCCATCTGTCGACTGGATCGTCATTTTTGCGGGAATTAATAACATCCGCAAAGGCCACACTCCTGAGAGTGTGACCCTGGCTTTTCGGGACCTGATTGATGTCGCCCTGAGGCGCTTCGGCGCTGGCCGCGTCATCGTCAATACGCTGGTTCCTCGCCAAAATTCCACCGAGATGTCCGATATCGATCAGGTCAATTCGGATCTTACCACCCAGGCGGCCCTAGAGGGATTCCATCTGTGCACCTACCCGACCCGGATCCGTCGTCTCCATGCCGAACAGCGCGTGCCGTATTTCCCGGACAATCTCCACCCCAGCCCTTTGGCCCTGGCGGAATGGCTTCAGGAACTGCTCGACCTCACCACCTGAACTGACTACCGACAGCTGCAGACAATTTGACTACTTATTTGACTTATCCTCATTTTTACTTATTTTAATCTCATCTTAATCATCATTTAATCATCATTAATCATCATTTATTCAAACATTCTTTTGCCTTATTTTTCTTGCCTTATTGGACTCACTGCTTTAATTTTTAATAGAGGTACCTATGTTAATGTTCTACATCCTGTGATGCTTTGTGTTCGAATGGCCTGAGCCACTTCTCAATTTCACTGTAATGTTTTGTTGTATCGCCTGAGCGATCCGTGACCATTATGATTCGTCAGGAGACGATCGCTTTTCGAAGGGGGGAGGTATGTAAATGCTAATGTTTTTGTATTTTGTTTTGGCTAGTTGATCGGCAGTTAGGCATTTTGCGAAATGCATTGGTTATCTCTATGTGTAATGTTAGCTTTTGATTGCTCAGACTTTTACGTCGCTTTCCAGTTTGTTAGCGTATGCCTCTCTGCATTCTTGGAATTACGATGGCATTATGTATAGCTAAGAGTCTTGTTTCGGTTTTGCTGGTTCGAACGCTGTTTAATGATTGCGCAAGAATTGCCTAAGCAATTCTTGGTATTTGTACTTTGGCTTGGTGTTGAGAATGTTTTGGTTAAGTCCTGCGTTTTGGATTTAGCCTGGCAGATTATTCGACTCAGTTCAGTCTTGAAGTTTCGGTACTCCAGTCCAGTCGAGTTTACTTATTCTCCTTCCTTGCTGCTGTCTTAACTTGTTAAGGCCATGAGGCGTTAGGTTTTATATAGATTGAAGATGCAACTTGGGTGCCTACTTGTTTTCTATCTAGGTCTTTTTCTTTAATTAAACATGAAATAAATTTAATAATTATGTGGACTAAACTAGGACTTCATTCTGTAGGTTCTACAGAAGTTACCATGGATTTATATTTATTTATGTGCAAAAACACGAATTTCCGAAATTAAACTAAGAATTCTGCGCCAATGACAATAGGCGTTAAAATTTTAAAAATAATCTTTCGGCAAATTTGCTGACCTCCACTTTCAGTGCTAAACACTCTCACAAAAGTTCTAGTTGAAACCACAGGATCCATTTATGTAGATGATAATATTAAAACTTATAAACTTATGATAAAACTTATTTTCTGCAGGACATCGCGTTCATATTTCTCACAGAAGATACTTTATTATATAGTTTTGACCTGTAGTTTTCACTCGTTTACATATATATATATATATATATATATTTATATATATATATATATATATATATATATATATATATATATATATATATATATATATATATATATATATATATATATATATATATATATATATATATATATATATATATATATATATATATATATATATATATATATATATATATATATATATATATATATATATATATGGTTACGTAAGTAGTATAGATTGGGGGTACTGGACCCTCCCGCGGCCGCGGCGGTCTTCCTCGTCTGTTTACCTTTTGGTCAAGAGGTCAATAGTGACAAATGTGGTCAACATTATGACATTTTATGACCTTTTAATCTTACAAGTCAGCATGACAACAATGTAACGTGAATTTAACATATGCATGTGAAATATGCTTGATTGACATCAAAATCTGCTTTATTTAATTGTTCGTTCATTAAATTTCCAGCGGCTTTACTTTCTATATGCATATATACACATTGCACACCAATAAATTACAATTTATTTATCTATACTATATACATCAGCAAGTAGTGTACAGTATGAAATAAATGCAATAACACGTCCAATGTTAATATTTTTGCTAAGTAATGATTGCGAAACACATCGAATGTGTTCAAGGAAACAGTCTGATCCGCTAGGGGTAGGTAGATCCAGATCATGGTTGTAAAAATTATTCTTCACAAATTTATAAATTGCATCCACCATTCAATACCAGTGTATCTCTTATGGTTGGGTCTGGAACATTCGAAAACGAAATGAGCTCCAAGACGTGTTGTGAAACGTCCACAAATGTGGCAAATTTGCTGTCGCTTTGGTTGTCTGCTTGTTAGTAGTTTTGGAGATGATGGCGTCTTGCGTGTCCAAACTCCAAGAGCAACCAAATCAAGTATACACTGACAATTCTTGGATTTCAGACACGTCTTGCAGCGTTTTGCCATCAGAAATGAGTTTTTCAAAATTTTGTAGCATTTATACAATCTGCATTACCAGAACGGAGGCAGTCATACTGACGAAGCATTCTTGTCATGCTAACTAAGCATATCATATTTCAGTAATGTGAAGAAGGTCCTGTCTTTTTAGTGTTAATTTACCTATCCATCCAAACATGATTTGTTTGTCATCAGCAAAACACAATTTCCAATCAAATTGTTGCGACGTATATGGACATAACAAATCGTTTGATATGTTTATGTTACACCGCTGTCTCGCGCAATCCTGAATAAAGTTTCGTAACTTGTAAAATTGCTTCAGGGATAAAGCTTTTCGTATTCGATTTTGAACAAGAGCTACACTTCTATCAGGGAGCAACTCAATAGTAACTGGTGCGAACGCATCAAATGGCTTTAATGAGATAGTAACAGAGATGACGACCAAAACTGCTAAAGTTATTGACACAGAACCAAATAATATAATCTTCTTTTTTTCCATTTTGCAGGATTCAAATTACCAATAAAATATTACTTTTATACCTTTCCCAGAACGGGTTCCTATTTTTGTCAAGTTTCATGAGAGCATTATACTCAGCTACACAAAAACAACAATTGCTGCACTAAGTGTTTCTTTATAGTCAATCTTAATTCTAATTGTGCCGTATTCTTCGGGACTAATATAGTTACATTCAGCAGAATGGTCAGGAGTTAAATCAACACATGTAATGAAGAATCCCACTCTGTAGTCATTTCATTTAAATCCTATATCCATGTTATGATAGTTTAATCCTCTAAGAAATTCCATAAACAAATCTGGATACTTGTATTCTCCAAGAGTTTGTAGTGGAGTTGAATGTGGCAGAAGCAAATCATTTTTATAAACATAGATGTTTTGGGCACCAAAATCCAAGAAGTAAAATGGATTATTCTGTAAAGAACCATTAGACACTGCTTGCTTCACCTTGAAAATCTAAACTCGTCTTGGAAGAGAACCACTATAAGGTACCCAATCCAGATTTTGCTCTCCAATAGAGATTGTGCGACATTTAGTATCGTAGCGAAGAGCTGGATATGTGCAACCTGTTGAATTTAGAATATTATTATGTTCCTGTAGTGCCTGATTAATTAATTAATTAATTAATTAATTCGAGATACAAACATTTTTGCATCTGTTATTTTTAAAATACATTCCACAGTTTTACCAATGAAAATTAAGTTTGGCTCAGAACGCTAACGCTTGAAGATGAAACTCAGTTCAGTTTGCGGAGGTAGCAGTTTTGGCATCAAAATTGTATCAGTAAACACTTTCGTGTATAATGTGAAAACTTTAGAGCCTTCAATTCTATCGTATCACTTCTGCAACCCTTCATTAACGACTATTGGAGGGCAACTTCATCCAAATTAACGTCAAAAAACAATGGAGATTCTTGCTCATACATTGCTCCACACAGCAGTGCATCTTTTTCCGGTTTTGTATAGTTAACTAAACATAGCATATATGAAAGCCGAGGATAATACGGATTTTTCAATGTTATCGATTGGTCAGAAATGAAACAGTCTACACTAGACCACATGGAATAGCCCAAGTTATTGATTGGTCGAGTTTTATCGATTTCAGCTAATTGTGTCCCATCTTTTCTCAGTACTTGAGCTCTGATGAATAAAAAACAAGAGGTTGGATCAATAAAAGGATTTGTTTTGTCAATTTTAAATTCAATGTTGTTAAGGTCAGAGCGAGGGAGAGCTGTAGTAGACGGGACTTCAACCAACTGTGAGCTTATAATATCTTCATGAATAGGAACTGGAGCATTCCACTGGAGTAGTTTATTTCCACATATAGCCATTAGAAATTTGTTTCTCCCCCATCCTTTTTCTGGCTTTTAAGCTTTTTTGTTGAAGCTGATTTTTTCTTTGCTATCTTTTTCTGTTATTTATTTTAATATCTGAAACATTAACGTTTCTGCTATCAGGATTAATTTGCTTAAACTTTATAGGAAACATCTTGATTTGTGAAACAATAGTGCTGTCACTTTTAAGCTTTTAAAATAATTTCCACTAGCCCCAATTCGTCTCTTGTCACGAGCTTTCCTTGCAGATCTGAAATGGAGAGTTCAATTTTATCTATTACGCTTTGACGAGTTGCATGATATACTAGAGAGCTGGGCTGGTACTCTGAAGGAGAAATGCATTGAAGTGGTACATAGTTTCCATTAAAAATTTGAGGCTCAATAAATTCTATCTGGATCATAGTCCATTCATCTGTAGGTAGCACAACTCTCTGCAGTGCTATTTGACTTGCTTCGACAGGTATAGCCAGTTGGATTTTCATATTATTAAGTGGTTTCATTATTGTCACAAACTCCATTTTTCTTTCACCATGTCCTGTCCTGTCTTCTGTCACATTTAGAAGCTTCAGCAATGATACAATCCTTAGTCTCAATCAAAAGATTTCGTTGTCGTTCACTTTGAGCAAACTTTGCTCGAAGTCCAGTAAGCATGACATCTTCAGCAACTACCATCCACTTATGTTTATTGAATTTCTTTATTCTCTTAGCAAGTTGTTTGTGAAGGCGAGGTGACTTGGCTTTGATAATCTCGCGATAGGTATACACATCATCAAAGAACTTGGCCTTTTCACTTTGATAGTACTGTTCAACACAGTTGTATTCATCACCACCCAACGTAAAATGAGAAATATGGAAATTACTAAATGGTGACCGACCAGAATGAAACACAACCATTGGTCGACTATCTAAGGTAAAGCAATAGTAGGTAGGCATTTTGATTTCGATAAAGCTACTTTACTGCACAAAACTCAAACTTATGTTTTCCTGTTGCTGCATCAGTGTGCTAGGTTTCATATTTCAACCACTTGATCGGTTCAGAAGCACGACCTACACCCAAAGCTGATTTGGGTACAGATTCTAGAAACTGTTCAAACTTGGGAGCATCTAGAGGTAGCTGTGGACTAAATTTAGCAGGTGTTATGAAATATCTCACCAAATCATACAGATTTGAACCAACTGTGTTGTCAGGATAAATAACTCTACCGTTGCTATCTGTATCTACATTAACATGCTGTAATAGTAGGGACGCTTTATTGCGTAAATGTTTAGGGAAAAGTGGGACTACGTTAGATGTAGACTCCTCCTCCAACAACTTCACAACAGGTTGAATGGCTGGTGGTGCAGTCTCTACTGGAGACGAAGGAACAAGAGCTAATCGTTTAGCCATTTTAGCATAACATCAAACAATGTATGTACTAATTGATTCCTTTTAAGAATTTTCCGTTTAGTAGCAATTGACTCTTTCTTATCAGCCAGAATGAGAATATCCTTTTTAAATTTTGTCAGATTTAATATATCTGATGGACTCAATGCAAAATCTCCATATAGTGCATTGAATGCAACTTCTGCAGAAGCATTGATCAAGTCTTTAGTGCAAGACGACACAGTTGCATTTACCACTGCTTGTGGTGCTGATTTCAAAAATGTTAAAGTATGTATATATTTTTGAGCCATCGTCTATTTTCAATAACACTATTGACCTTTTATATTCTTGGTAAGTAGGCATAGGGCTTCTCTTTGGTTAAAATTCCACTAAGTACCCTTAATTTGGAATCACTACCTGGTTTCAGATTAAGCACCAAGTAGCCAAACGAATCTCTTGTTGCCATTTCAAAGGCTTGTGGTAGGAAATCTTTTTTGTTTGGAAACATTTGTCTACCAATTGTCGCAATCATTGAAACGTCTCTATAGTTTGGGAACAGTATAATATACTGAGCATTTCCAGTAACTGTGCGCATGTATTTAGATTCAAAATACAAGTTTTGCACAATGAAAATAGTGCTCACGTTTACATGTCTCATTTTAGTAAACAGCTGAGTAATTTGTTTGTCTCCTACTTCGATCATCAGATCATCCAGTATAAGCAAAGTATCCTTCTCAGGTAACTCATCGGGTAATCCTTCTTGCAAGGTGGCTGGAATATCTTTGTAAATTTCTTGAAACATGCTGTAACAAATCATTATGTTTGATGGCATTGGATCTATCAACTTGCTTTTAATCATATGAATCACCCATTTTGTCTTTCCTGATCCAGTCATTCCACTAACAATCATTGTACAAGGTGCATAAAATTTAAAAATTGGCTCTTTCAGATCATGTGTCTATGCAAGCTTTGTCGATGCTTGAATGTATTACACTGATTACACTTATACATTTTGAGTGTTCAAATTGTTATTTTACCACTTTTATATTTTTCAGCTGTCAGCCGGAAGCCGTCAGCCGTAAGCCGTCAACCGTCAGCCGTAAGCCGTCAGCCGTCAGCCATCAGCCGTAAGCCGTCAGCCGTAAGCCGTAAGCCGTAAGCCGTCAGCCGTAAGCCGTCAGCCGTAAGTCGTAAGCCGTCAGCCGTAAGCTGTCAGCCGTCAGCCGTCAGCCGTCAGCCGTGAGCCGTGAACCGTCAGTCGTAAGCTGTCAGCCATCAGTCGTAATAAGGAATATTGTTTAAAAATTCATTGCTGGCGCAATATAAGTCGTAGCAACAAAAGCTGTATATCGTTGGATTCAGCTCAGCTTGAATTTTATGATTATGTCATTTTTACTCACTTTTGCTCAATCTGCTTTGCCGAAATTTTGGGTCAAAAAGTGGTATTTTTCAAAAAAATCTACTTTCAAATTTTGAAATACCACATATATTAGGTGAAAGCGGGCGCCTAGGCGGTCCTGAAAATCTAATCGAAAAATTTTTCCGTTGAGCGAGTCGCGAGTAATAACCAGTCAAAGTTGCAAAAAGCGGCAAACATCAAAGGAAATGGAAAAACGAAATTTTTGAAATAAAATGTTTATTTCTCTACCGATTTTTTTCGTTCTTATGTCAATCGATGCGTCTTCGGACGGGAAAATTTTTCTGAAAGAATGAGCTGAATAGCTTGAAGGGTGAAAAAAATTTCCCGAAAAACCGACATTCTAAATATTTATAAAAATGTTTGTCTCGCTGCAAGGATTCCGTGAGTACATGGTTTTATGGGGTTACGACGTATATTGAGTTCACTGGAGGCCTTACAGATTTTGTACACACATTGTTGTGTCACACTTTAGCTAGAACGCACCACTTAAAGCATTCGTTCTGAATATTAATGACAGCTTTCTTTTGATTAATATAGGTTGGTAGTGGGACATATGTTGATCCTTTGAGAGGTTTATACTTAGCGAAATGAACATCGAGGTGGTTAAGGTAATTTATAACCCAACCAGAGCCTTGACGAAGAAAGTTTTCAATGTTAGCAAGGATTTCATTGAAGCAGTATTCCAGTTCTTCGTCAACATTGGAACCTCGCAAAATTATTCTATTTTTACAATTAAAGTGTGCTTCCATGGTGACAGATTCATCAGCATCTTTACGAAATGTTATCATCAAGCTCATTCAAACTCTTACACCATAGTTATCTTCTAAAATGTTGATAATGCAATCAGTAATGTTGCATTACTGGTTATTAGAAAGGTTGACGGATCGTAGTCAGCATCGGTAGCGTATAAAGTGAGTGTTCTCAGAGAATCACTGAGGGCTGAATTTGAATAATTGGGCACACATTTTGGTCTCTTCGGTGGAGCTTGCTTGTCTTCTTGCTGGCGAGGAGTCGATCGTTTTCTAGAATGAGTGGTCATGTGATTCTTCATATCATTAGTTCGACTAAATGATCTCCCACATAGTGGACACTCAGGAATTTTCCTTTTATCGTGGACTTCCCTTTGATGTGCCAGTAAGTGTTTCCGTGTACGCAATTCTTTACCACAATTTGAGCACTGAAAATAAGCCATTACAAGTTAAATTGAATCCTCCATATTCAATTTTTTATAATATATCTGAAACATAATCCTGCTAGGTTCTATAAAAGCCAGGGCATTAGACTTCCAAAAGAAACTTACCTTGAACTCTTTGATCTGATCTTGTCTCCAACTAGCACCAGGTTGAGCATAAATGACTTTGGTAGTAGAATTCTAAACAAAACTTAGTTATGCAAATGGTAACTAATGAATATACAAGCTTCAAATATATATTAAAAAATTTTGACATTTTTGGAATCTCTGATCAATTTCCTCTAGAATGACACCCGACATGTCATAGTAATTTTCACTTTTGAAAAATCGCAACCTCATTTGCATATTAAAAAATTTTAAGATTTTGAAAAACTTTTGACATTTTTGGAATCCCAAATTCAGTTCCTCTTGAATGACACCCAACATGTCATAGTTATTTTCACTTTTGAAAAATCGCAACCTCATTTGCATATTAAAAAATTTTAAAATTTTGGAAAAATTTTGACATTTTTGCAATCTCTGATCAATTTCCTCTTGAATGACACCTCACATGTCATAGTTATTTTCACTTTTGAAAAATCGCAACCTCAGTTGCATATTAAAAAATTTTAAAATTTTGGAAAAATTTTGACATTTTTGCAATCTCCGATCAATTTCCTCTTGAATGACACCCCACATGTCATAGTTATTTTCACTTTTGAAAAATTAAAAGTTTCAAGCTAAAGTTTCCCTCAATGACAGCACCCTATTCCGACATAGCTTCAGGTTCGGGGTACAACGCTAGTTGTGCTCCTCAGAAAAAATCTAAAGTTTTATGAGCACAGAGCCGCAAGGCGTCTCCCACCTACTACCTCTGCTATGAAGATTGCCGACTCCCACCATTAGGCTTAATGCTGCAGCGTGAAAAACGCACAAAGGCGCTGCTGCAGCAAAGGAGTCAATTCCTTTTACAGTTTGCTTAGAACTGCAAAAGGCACTCAAGACATGGCTGCACTTGGCAACTTAATGCTGTAAAATCCTTGCAAGCTTTTCAACCAGCGACTTTCGCGATGGGTGGAGCTTCCCCTGGCTATTCCGGGTTCGCCTATCGCCGCTGGCCCTTTTATTTCCACACTGTTGGACATGCTACTGCTTTTGTGCAGCAGACGCCTCCGTGTGGTCGGCAATTTCGAAGCCGATCTGATAAGGTTAGTTTGCAAAAACTTTACACCATGCAAGACAAGTTCTATTTAGACAAGTCCATACTTCTTCTCTTCCGACTGAATGTTTCCCCTTGAGGTGTCGGAGCAAGTTGTCCTTTCGCGAAAACGTCGTGCCACAAAGCTTGCAGTTGAAAGGTCCCATTTCAGCACAAATGAAATTTCAAACGAAACTAGCACTATTTATACTGGCAGATGGAAAGCTCTGACCAATTAGATTCATGCTGAAAAAGCATTTGTAATTTTCAACCAATCAGATTCATGCTGACCAAGCATTTGTAATTTTCAACCATTCAGATTGATGCTGACCAAGCATTTGTAATTTTCAGCCAATCAGATTGATGCTGACCAAGCATTGTTGTCATGCTGACCAAGCATTCTTGTCATGCTGACCAAGCATTTGCAATTTTCAACCAATCAGATTAATGCTGACCATGCATTCGCGTCATGCTGACCAAGCATTTGTAATTTTCAGCCAATCAGATTGATGCTGACCAAGCATTGTTGTCATGCTGACCAAGCATTCTTGTCATGCTGACCAAGCATTTGTAATTTTCAACCAATCAGATTCATGCTGACCAAGCATTTGTAATTTTCAACCATTCAGATTGATGCTGACCAAGCATTTGTAATTTTCAGCCAATCAGATTGATGCTGACCAAGCATTGTTGTCATGCTGACCAAGCATTCTTGTCATGCTGACCAAGCATTTGTAATTTTCAGCCAATCAGATTGATGCTGACCAAGCATTGTTGTCATGCTGACCAAGCATTCTTGTCATGCTGACCAAGCATTTGTAATTTTCAACCAATCAGATTAATGCTGACCATGCATTCGCGTCATGCTGAGCAAGCATTTGTAATTTTCAACCAATCATATTGATGCTGACCATGCATTCGTGTCATGCAGACCAAGCATTCTTGTCATGCTGACCAAGCATTTGTCATATGTGACTATTTTTATCAAAATCATTCATTTAGTGTCCTTCCTTTGGTCAATTTAAGTATAGTCTTGTGAGTATAGTTTTGTGAGTGAATTCTGTCGGAAAGGAAATACTTAATTTTATTTACATTAAAAGCTGGAAAATGTCTGTGTCAAAGCACATATTTTGGAAACATTCAAAGAATTCTAATTCTAAACATTATGGAGGACAGTTTTGCTGTAACAATTGAGGCATCCGACAACTAATTGATATTTGCATATCAGAGGCTCATGATTGGCGAAAAGATCGCTGGGCTTCCAGACCAACAGTATACGTTGTTTGGCATCGCTTTGATTACAAAATTGGAATAAACGCATCAGGATTCCCAAGTTGCTGCATTAAGGTGATTAAAAGAATCTTTTGTAGTACCTAGGAACGCCGCAATGATAAGATATGACGACAGTTTTTTGCATTTTAATTTTTTGTTTTTAAGTTTAGGTATTCTATGATGAGATGGATGACGTTGTTTTGAGTGCTTATCCAGTTTGAAGTATAAAAAATAAACTCGCAATATCTGTATATAAGGTTGTTGTATATTATGTAAATTGCAAACTCTACTTATAATGATCACGTGTTGTAAGTTACGTAAGTTACAAATTATTTAAAAATATCCTTATTATTTCATTGTTTTGAGAAGGAAAATAAGTACTACAATCATCTGCTTAATTAAAAATTTTGTTTCTCTGCTTTCATTCGTCTTTATTATCAATGGCTAAACGATATGAATTATGAGAAAATAGATTTATGTTGAATCTGAGATGAAGCTAATTAAGGTGCATGATTTTTTAGTATGACCTTACCGAATCCTTTTTCTAGCATTCACCTTTTCAATCACTTTGAAATTACTAAATCATTCGCCACTAGATTCTAGCTTTTATTGTTATCTGTGTCCGTTCAAGCGTAGTTAAAATCTAACCACATATGGCTGATGCTTTGATAGAAAATTAAATTTCATAAGTTTCCATCCATGACACAGTTGGGGTTCACATGATAACAAAATAGATTAAGTCAATAAATCATTGGATTACATAGAATATGGAAATATATTTCCTATCAGTCTCTGTGATCCCACATCAATTAATAATTCTTTCATCATAGCAGAAATGTAAATAATTTCTCCAGTCAGAATCACTGCTATTTCGAAGGATGATTGCGTGTGTATTTTAGAATCATCAAAGAAACTGTTTTAAAAAGTTTCATTTCATCCAAGTTCGTTCCATGTTCGTTCGGTTTTTCAAAATTGAATAGTATGCAAATAATGTCTCCAAAAGAAATTAAATTTGTAAGTACAGCCAGCAATGGTGAAAATTTAAGTTCAACTATTTATCGCTAAAATTGACTGCATTATACTCTGATCTACTGAGAAGGTCACCAAGTTGATGAGGTAAACTACACTAGTGATGCAATACATATGTATTTCTGATGAAAAATAATAATAAGAGTACAGACTCGCATCCTGAATTAATCGAACAGTCATAAATTTTGTGAAAACTAGTTTAACATGTAAAAATCAAAGCTAAAACAGTGTGAACTATTTTCTGATACTCTCTTGATTTCCATTTAAATTTACTCAAAACGCAGTGTTATCTTTATGAACGATAAATGAAAAATTGTACTTCTGTGTAGGAACCTCGGTTCCTTAGCTAATTCAGGTCCGCCATTTAAATTGGGCGCAAATTCAGTTTTCTCAAGTCTCTCGTGCGGAACAGTTGCGTTTTGGGCTCATCTTTGCGTTATTGGGGATGGGGATTATTAAGTCTTTGGTTGGGGGACTTAGTTCCTCCTAAGTTGGGTGTTGGGTTTTTCCCTCTTCCTCTTATTTTTGTGACGTGAATTTTGTTTTGTGTACCGAATAATTATGAAAATGTTTACTCCATTTGAACTGTAAATTTTATGCCTTTTCTTATATTTTTGTCAATCGTATTATTTGTTCAAAAACCAGTAAACTCACGGTACCGAATTTGGACTGCCGGCGCCTGCTGTAGTTGTTTAGGGAATTAACGAGTTTAGGGACGAGCTTTGACGTGCACACACTCACGAACCTAGTAGTCTTCCTTTGAGTTTAAATTTATTCGTTTATTGGCAACAACGAAATCTTTACAACAGGATTCGCAATTAAAGAATAAACCACATAGTAGATATGAGGATGAGTCGAGCGTTTCCCATTCTGTTCGACTCATACTCCTACCGCTCGACTCGGTTAGTCTCTGGAGAAAAGATGATTGACTCAACTCGATTCGACTCTCGCGTATCCTGACTGTGGGAAGATAATAGAAAACTGTAAGGACATCTATATTCAAAATGCTAGTTCTAGTTTTAGCTTCTTGAGCATCTCCTTGTAAGTTGTTGTAGTGATATTAAGAGTTCTGCAAATTTTTCTACTATTCAAGTTGAGGCTCTCAAAAACCATAACACCGTGAGGAAAACCTTAAACCATGGTTGCAGACGTTTTTCAAATGTTTGTTACTAATAAATTAATTACCAGTAAAAAATGTTGTAAATCGTAAAAAAGTTTCTTCAATTTATATTTATTTTTGGAAAATCAAGCAAACTCTAGTTTTGTCTTGCGAACTTGTGAAAAATCTGATGACCTACAGTCTGAAGACTTTTTGTATGAGGTGGTAGATTAAAGATATTGAGAATCTGTCTAGTGGCGTCACTAAAACTGAAACTTACGCTGAAACTGTTTTCGGAAGACTTGAAATAGAGACTGAAACTGAAAATATTTTAGGTTGATGATTGAAACTGAAATTAATGTTAGTGAAACCTGAAGCTCGGAGTGGAACTATAAATAAAATAGTTTCAGGCTTTTCTGTAACTTGAAATTTTCTAGGTTGAGTTGTGATTCTGTTTTCGCGGGTGAGGTTGACTAATAATCAAAGTATGCATCATACTAACTCTGAAGGTAGAAAAACGGACATTTTTGAATGAACTGAAACTGAGGCTGAAACCTCGTCTGAAACTACAAATGAAACTGAAATTGCTTCACATTGCTGAATAAAAGCGAAACTGAAACTAAAATCAATAACTGAATAAACAGTAGCTCTTTTAGAGACAAACCTGTACAGCATAGCAAAACAGTAACAAGAACTAACCATTTAACTAGATATGCAATCGGTGGTTGGGTTGGGATCGAATTGCTATTCGAAATTCGAATTTCAAACTCTACAATTCTAGTCCCTAATTTACATTACCATGTCTTTTTGAATGCTGCTAGTTTATGAATGAGTTCAAGAGTCTTCAAAGGATGTACAGTGTCATCAACATACACAACATTATTGCTGCAGTTGACTAATCTGTCTGACCAATAGAGTAAGATAGAGTCGGTGTAGCAAAATTACTTATGTAATAAAGCTGTGTGAAACCAAGAGTCCATAATTTATTCCTTAATATTATAGAAGAAGAGTAACATAAAAGAAAGGGACGGTTTAATCCTGCAAGTAATTCATATAATGCAACACCCTAGGTATTTACAAAATAAAGTACAACACTTAAAAACTTTGAAAATACAGCCAGGTATGAATGTTAACAAACACAAGATCCAGAGATACAACCACACTAAAGTTAAACGGTACATATCAACAAACTTAAAACGGTACATATCAACAAACTTATAGGTACAGTACAAGTTCTACATTTTTCACGACTAAACAAAATCAAAACTGTAAAATAACTAACATTACGTACATTCATTATTTTTACCAATAAATATTATGTATTCTACAGAAATCGCAAAACCACATATATAGACATTATTATATAATCAGAAATCGGTAAAATGGGATTTTCTGTGATCAAGAACAACTTACATAATTGGTCAAAGTCTTTCGGCCCTAATCCCTCAGGCCCTGACCAATCATGATAGCATAACTTTGAGGAATAGGCCTATACTTATTATAGGCCAGGGCGGGATTAGGACCACTATACTCATCATCAGAGAGATCCAGTACTAAGAAATTGAATTTTTATAAATGCATTTAGAAATAAATTTGTATGTACTGGTTAGGCCAGCCCCTCCGCAGAGGAACCTGAGTATTACGGTCGAAATCCTACCCGAAGTAATATTAGTATCTGGCGTGTCTGAATTAGCAGTGAAACTTTGAGTAGTTACACATGCCAGTAGATGACTGCTTATAGTTTAACAGGACCACAAAGTGAACATAACAATATGTCGGGCGACAGTGCCCATTGGGGGCCTAAGCCCAAGTTACAAGAGGCAAAAGCCCAAGTTACAAAGGGGCCTAAGCCAAAGTTACAAAGGGGGCCGAAGCCCAAGTTGCAGGAGTTAGTTTGATAGTGCAGAAATTGTTAGTATGCATAATTGGATAATACAAAAACAAAGAAACACCATCAAATAACATCGACATCATCAACATATACAAATAGAATACACAAAGAAAGTCCGTCATTAACAGAAAAATGTTTAGATTCAATTATGTGCAAATCTACGCAGTAAATCATAAGCTTTTATTTAAGCTCAATCTGTTTTCTTTTGACTGCATGAATTTATCCAATACAGTCTGACTTTTTATGCAAGAGTTTCTTATCATAGGTCTGATTGCTCTATTGGAATATCCTCGACTTTGTAGAGCCATTTTAAGTTTTAGTATTGATGATATGAAATCATCGAATGCAGTATTTAAAAGTCCTATTCGTTCAACTTGACATTTAATCGTATTTACTATCACCCTTGGTGATATATACGAACTAAAGGCTGGAAATTTATTTATTTTGAATGGGAAATCATCCCTTTTATCATAAAGCTTAGTAATAAATAACCCATCTTCAATACTTACACTTATGTCTAGAACATCTGCAGACTGATTACTGTCATTTACCTTATTTAATTCTAATTCCTTAGCGTACATGTTACCTCTTATACTGTCTGTCTGACTGTAAAGTTGAACACAGACACAGTGTCATCAAGAGTCCATAATATAGAAGAAGAGTAAGCCACTAGAGGGCTTCTCTTCTTGGCATTGCGTAACGGTGCTCCGACCACAATACGCGAATGTTCCCCCGTTTGGTGGGGGGGGTCGACAAGCATACCCCTCCCCGTTTGGGGGGTATGCAAAAGGGGTCCCCGTTTGGTGGGGGGTAGGCAGAATGGGTTCCCCGTTTGGGGGGGGGTCGAAAAGTCAGGCTAAGATTGGATGAATCTGATTGGCTGTTGGCGACCCCCCCCAAACGGGGACCTCTTTTGTCTACCCTCCCCCACCAAACGGGGACCTTTCATTGCTACCCCCCCCTCCCCACCAAACGGGGACCTCTCTTTGCTAACCCCCCCACCAAGCGGGGACCCTTCTGCGAATAGAACAAAAACTACCGTAATCCTCTGCTCCCCCCCCCCCCCCACCAAACGGGGAGGGGGTCTCTGCAATCTGATTGGCTGTTGGCTACCCCCCCCACCAAACGGGGGCCTCTTTTCTGCTACCCCCACCAAACGGAGGGGGGTATGCTTTGTCGAAGAGAGCTACCCCTCCACCAAACGGGGGAACATTCGCGTATTGTGGTCGGAGCACCGTTACGCAATGCCAAGAAGAGTAGCCCTCTAGTGGCTTACTCTTCTTCTTATATATAGTGCAATTATGCACTCTTGGTGAAACTGATTTGAATGGATCATAATTGAGTCGAGCGTGGGTTGGATGAGAGACTAAATAAACTCCAATAACACATTAATTTCTGTGCTAGAAAATTACTATCATTAAAGGGGGGGGTATGATATTCGGTCCTCATTTTCTACAAAAGTTGTTGAAAAATCTCCATTATGCAGTAGCGTTGTACATCAAAAATCTGAGAACGTGAGATTGAATTAAGGAGTTTTGCAATTTGATTGGAACAGCAAAATGTTAATTTTTGTGTGTTAATTCTAATTTTTATGTGGAATCCAACTGTAAGTATGAAAATTCTTTTGAATAATAAAATCGTAAATAAAAATGAAAGAATATTTCGAACATTTATCCATCTAATAGTTTGTTATCTATTTGCAAATAGCACACAATTAATCGATTATAGTATTGCTATTATTAACCAATTTAGAATTCGCGTATTTTGAATTATTCGTGATAAAGAAAACTCTCGAGAAAGCGATTTGCACGAATTTAGCCTATAATGGATTTTAAAAATTTTGTTCAAAAATGTCAGGCTTTTTCAAAATTTCGCTAAATGTTGGATCTCGGTTGTGATAATGCTCACAATGATAATGATAATGATAAAGTTGGGACCGACTCTGTTGTATCACTACAATAAACGTATTGTCCACAAATCTTTGTCTATTTTAGTCCAATCAGTCGCCAGATATTGTGGAACTAGTTACGCCCACACCTTCTCCACGTTTTGTTATGGATGACCCTCCAGTACCTCCAACGACGCCTGACCTCTTTGAAGAAGCAGCGATGTCACCCAGTCTACCTCAGGATGTAGCTATGACAACTTCTCCTCCTCTCATCTCAGACCAAGTGGAAGATCTTCAGTATCCTGAAACTCCAGAGTTTTTACCTCACTTGTTTAGGAGTTGTCAACCAATCCAACCCCAGAACCAAGCAATGATTTGCCCGGTTTCTCGGGTGTAGATGCAGGCGTTTTTTGCAGATGCAGATGCTGATGCAGATGCAGATGCTGGTGATGTCAGTCCTGCCCCTTCAAACACATGTGTTGTGTGTTTACAGAACGAGGGCGACACGATCCTTAGTGGACGCGATGACTCTTGTCGCAGAGTGCCCAGACTCTGCGTCAACTGTGTAGAAAACATGGTGCAAGTGGATAGAAGATGCTCATGGTGTCGTCAGGCATTCAATCGATATGAGCACAACGGCATCCACCACCCTGCTACGGTAAAAGTTTCGATTCGGGCAAAATTTTTTTAATTTTTCTATGAGTATATAAATACTAATTTTACGTTATTCTCTACTAAATTAAAAAATATTAAAACGACTAGCATAATGCTTGTAGTGAAAATTATGAAACTTTCTATGAAAGTTGAATGTGAAAGTTTTCACATTTAGCATACTGCTAAAAATTTGTAAAAAATATTTGAAGCAAGCAATCAAGCAAGCTAGCAAGCAAACAAGCAAGCAGGCATTATGCTAGAATAAAATCTTTTATCAGACTTTCTTGTTAAAACATTGTTGCTTGCTTTTAGAATAATGGACCAGACTTTGGAAGATGGTCCAGGGGGCTCTGATAATGAAGGAGAGGATGTGGTTGATGGGGATGATATGGACGAGGAGAGCGATGTGGTGGACAGTGGGGACAGTGATTCTGACTGGTTCTCTGGGATGGATTGATCTTGGGATATCTTTTTTAATGTTTTGCTTGTAATTGTTTTTGTAAAATAAAACGAAATAAAAATCATTAAGATTGCAATTTTGTGGAAAGTAGATTATCTTTGGAACAGCTTCCCATCTGTAAACATGTCAAGGTGAAATGAGAAGAGACTAGCGGACGACAAAGGAGGACCCTCAGCCGCGGCCGCGGGAGAGTCCAGTACCCCCAGCCGCGGCCGCGGGAGGGTCCAGTACCCCCCAATCTATACTACTTACGTACAATACCCTAAATAGTACAAAACTAGTTTTGTATTGGTCATTTTGTACAAAGCTAGTTTTATTAGGCGTAAGTAGGAGAAAGCTTCCACGCTACCAGACTGCATTCCCAAATTCAAATTCAAATCCTCGACTACTTTCGTCTCTGCTTTTTATCGACTAAATAGCCTTCCATTATTATTATTTGGGAATTAAATCTTAAAACTTTAGTGTTTGAAATTATGTACGAACTTGAATAGTATATAATGAATAAAAATGGTTGCTAAATCTTACCGAAACAGTTTTGTACGTCCAAAACTAGAATTGTACGGTCACAGCCATACAAAACTAGAATTGTACGAGGGAGGCCATACAAAGCTAGTTCTGTACATAATGACCTATACAAAACTAGTTTTGTACGATTTAGGGTTTTGTACGTAACATATATATTCACGGTACAGGTTATTACTCAATACGCTGATAATGCAAACTGAGTATACATGCTGAAGGTGTTGAATAGCATAACGAAGTCAAATAATGTTTAAAAATCTGAAATATTGTCTTCTTTGTATATAATTTGGTATGTTTCAAATTTGTAGAAAGCAAAATAACCCCATGAAAGTACCCCAAAATCAGCACGCATCGGCCCGCGCGGGTAGTAAAATTCGGCCTGCCCCGCCCCGCCCCGCGGGTACTCGGGAGTACCCGCAGGTACCCGGGCCCCATGCAACTCTGAGCTAACCCTCATTAGTGCAATCCGGTGTTAGTCTTTTGTTAGTCCAAGCTGGCTTTATTGAATCAAATTAGTAGTAAAGGAAACTTTTCAATTCTCAAACAAAGGTTTTCAAGTATCAAGCAAACAGATGTCAAACACTAATACAAGAAATACAATAAGCCAAATATAATAGAAAAACTGAAACATGTGACTCAAACATTCTCTGGTGAGCCACAGCAAGTGCATAAATGCAAATATAAGTAAGATTGAAAGCAATTAAAAAATTATTATCTGGCTGGCACAGCGTCACATTAAAGAGAAATGTGTGCTACGTACGCCAAGAAATATCCGTATGTACAGCAGAAAATAATAATAATAATAATATAATAATAAAGTGTGTTGTATACGTCGGACGGCACGACGGGGCCGTCGTGGTCGTCGGGGCCAAGGGGCTGCCGGAGCCGTGTAACGAGGCCGGACCCCAAAGTTAACTGGGCCGGGCCGTTGGAAAATTATGCGGGGCTTATAAGTTAATCGGGGTTGACACGACCCCGGCGCAACCCTACTTATGAGTAATGGTTTGCACAGCGGCACTAATGCATAGGGTATATACAGAGTTGGGTTTGCACAGCGGTACTTAGGGTTTGCACAGAGGTACTTAGTGTTTGCATAGCGGTTCTTAGGGTTTGCACAGAGGAACTTAGGGTATGCACAGAGGTATATACTTAGGGTTTGCACAGCGGTACTTTGGGTTTACATGAAGTTACATGAAATTCGGACAAAGCGACATCCTCTGCTCATAGCTGTACTTAGGGTGTGTCGGGATGGCCGAGTGGTCTAAGGCGCTGGTCAGAACTTCCGATCTTACGGTCGGTGGTTCGATCCCCGGATAATACAAAGCTTTCCTGACTCTAGTCAAACCAGCTATCCATCCTTAACTGGTCGGTAAATGGGTACCACTAAGGTGGGAAGGTAAGTCTGTGTAGAAGGGCCGGCCCCCGTCCACGGATGCAGTAATTCTTGGAGGTGGCACTCCTGGCTCTATGGCTGAGAATCCGCCATGTCCTGTGGCAGGACGGAGATATCTCCTGGGGTTAAACCTAACCTAATGCAATAACCGCGCGGCAGTTTGGTTTGGGGGATAAGTTATCTATCCTTGGTTTTCGCTTCTCCGCGTCTTGACTTTTTTAATAGTCCGCGGAGAGCAGCATCTTTCGGTTCACAAGATGAGCCACATGATGCTGGACCACTTACAAAAACCCTAACCTAGCCTAAACCTGCTCACAGAATCATAGATTGCAAAAAGCAATTCAGCGATAAAGCGTAAAAAAATGCAGAACTTAGTTTTAGGCTGAATGCATCATATTTTTCGATACTTCAATGTCTCAGAAAAGCTTGATATTTGTTCATTTACGTGCCAATGGATTCCATAATTTGTAAACCTTTAGAGTTCTCCTGTTTTCTGCTGTAATGTTTGTTTTCAGCTTCTCTGCTGCGCTTCTGGGCTTAGCAGGGCGCGGCTTTCATGTGCTTATATTTATGAAAGTCGTGTTTGACAAAGCTTAGCACTCTGAGAGCCTTACACCTTGAAACAGTCTAAACGAGCTTCTCTATTTTTGGATATAGCACCAGTGGTCTCTGACACTTAGTGCTGGTCCCTGTCAAAAAGTAAGCGCATTACAGGAACCTTTGAAATATGTTCAAAACATATTCAGGATACACTATGAATAACTAATCCATCAACGGTAGCCATAACGCTACTTCGACGGTTCAATTAAAAACGAATTAATTAGTTAATGATGAGTATAATGTAGAAGCTCCACTTCAGCATCCTTTCTAAGTTGGATTCAAGATTGTCGTGGAAGGATCAGCTTTGCGTTCAATATTGCCACGAATCAGTAATTTTTATGAATTGAGTCTCTAGCATAGAACAAAAACTATAGTGCTCGTAGTCAGGAAAAGGTAGTAATGCGGTGCCAGGTTTCTACAAATGAGGTATACGGTACCACCTATTTCCCACTTAGAGTGCTCGAGTCACGGGAACTTACAACCAAGCTCACCATGCTTCAATTATTGTGAAGTTTCAAGATTTCTGACAGCTATGAACTATGTGACCGTTGTGGAAGCCACTGATGGCTCACATTCTATGCGTCAACCCAAACGTTTTACAAAAAATTCAGCCCGAAACCCAAGTCATCAACCTCTACATTAGCATCATATAACCAAAATGTAAAGAAAGTTCGCAGAAATGTAAAGTTAGCTGGAGCCAACCTTAGTAGCTTCGTAACTTTTGACAGACAATACCAGACAATTAGACAAGTAAAGAAACATTTGAATCAATTCAACTGTTAAAGGCAGCAGTTCATGGAGCATGATTTACAGCTGAATTTCCTGCACATTTGACACAGGGAGCATTGCCAAACGAGTCGTCAAGACCACAGCGCTTCTGGAAGAATCATGACGAACACTTAAACGCGTCTCAATCTTTCTCTTGCAAAACAGACTTCTAAATGCTTGCCGTATCTCCTTGTTCTTTACGTAGAAGATGAGTACATTGTTTGCGGAGTTTGCATTCACCATGATCCATGCAATATTCATTACGACCGTTGAAATTCGGAACCAGTTCAAGAATGACGCTGTTACAATTAGCATTGGGCCGCTGTGTGTAAATAGACCAAAGAAGATTACAGCTGACAAAGTTTTCGTTACACGGATTTGACGTCGACGCCGCGCCTGCATAACATGCGGAAGTTGGTCAGAGTTTTTGTAACGCAGACTGATTAAAGCAATAATGTAGATAACCACACTTAGCAGAACAGCGAAGAACTGATAGTAGCACCAAAATATAGCTGTCCAAGCAGGTACAGCCAGGCGAAAAGGGCACTGAGCAGGCACAGGTCGCAGGCTCTTGTTTAAGACAACATAAAGGGCGCTTATTACGTAAATTATCAGACCCAGTAGGTATACTAAGACAACAACCACTCTGAAAGAAACTAGTTTCAGGTGAAAGTAAGTAGTGGTTGTGACGCATGCCACGAGACGTTCTAGAGATATAACCAAGATCATGGTGGCGGCACATACGCCGCCTGTCAAGAAAACGAAGACGTGCACGGACATGAAACATTTCCAGGCTGGTTTAACTTCCAGGTCTTCTGCCTGATGTTGCACGATAACACGTTTCACACCGATAGTCAGTTGTCCAATGCCCATCAAGAAATCTGCGAAGGCCAATCCTTTAGGAAACACGAAGTCCTTTCTTTGTAAGGATTTATTGAAGAAAAATACGAGAACCAGTAGTGCATTTCCAACAAGTTGGACGGTTCCTTCACCTATGTAGACGCTTGTTATTACACTGTTTGGTATGGAATGAGTAGTGTCTTCGAAAGACGAAGACATTACTTCAGGTTTCTGCAAAATCAAGCATTTGTATATTGTTTAAAGTTTGTATTCTTGCACTATTTGTATTATTAATATTAGCATTTCAGATTTGTATTGTTATACATACTGTATATTATTTTGTATATTGAAGAGGCAAGCATGATCAACCCTGTTTTCAGTTATTATAACTTATGGGAACTTGAACTAATCGCAATTGTTTGAAAGTAAGGATGGTCAAGTTTCTGTCGAACAACGAGAGCTTTTTGTGTATGAGTCGTTTATTCGTTCACGTTCACTTATGAGATACGTTTAAATGAAATGAAACAAACTTAGTAGATTGGGATTAGACAATATATTCCTACAAACTACGTAATTCGAAAAGGTGTGAAATAGCTCAGGGCGGAAACATTAAGTAAAATAGTTCCAGTTTCAATTGCTTTAACGTCATAAAATCTTTCTGCAAATGTTCCTTTAAACACCACGGGATAAGAAAATTCAAAAAATTGTAACATTTTCGTAAAGGCGTCTTTTTTCAATTTTCCTTGGATAGAGTAGCGGATGGACATGCATAGAACCCTCTTCGAGCTTTGCCTTACAATTTCAAACCATCAACATGAACACTTCTGTGCTTCTAGATCTGGTCAACAACGGAACTGGATCCTGAACCGTTGGTGCTTCCTGCCGAAGAGTCAAGAAACCTGAACCTTAATAACAAATGCGGGAAATAACATGAATCATAATATAGCATCATCTGCAGCCGTAATCCTACTCATGAATCCTAATGATACTAAATTTGTTAAAAATTAATTAATCATCTAATGTGAGTAATAATGTGCAGGGTTTTTCAAGTGTTGAACTTTGACGACATTTTCTATGTAGGATGCAAAACGTTTAGTGAAAGTCCAAGCTTTGTATTCGTTAATTCTTGAACGATTCATTAATTTTGATAAATGGACATTCTGACTGGAGCAGTACGAAACCCTTCAAGGAGGTATGGTTGATAGTCAGGAAACAAAAAAATTATCGTCATCAACGAATTTTAGGTATACGGTACCACCCTCTGTTGTTGTTTTGATGTAATTTATGATGTCTTATTTTTAGTTTCGATGTGTTCCGTGACTTAGTCTTTCCGAGTCTGGGAGAATGTAAATCCATCATGCATATGTGTGTCATAAGGGTGCCCAGAACCTTTATGATATGAACTGTAAAAGCACATTTGTGGTTTGTAAATTATTACCAAAAATAGTTATGATTTGAAGATAGTTTGCTAATAAATAGTTGTAATTGTTTACAGCAGAGTTGTAAACGGGTACCACTTTCTTCCCGCTATCCGCCCCACTACCCGCAAACCGATACTAACAATTAGCTAAAAATTTACTCATTCTCGTTACTTTACAGTAGAATTTAACATTTAGTATAGCCTAGCGTTTCCTGCCATGGGGTATTGAAGCCTCTGAAATCATGTTACTAAATTTTTGCAAATTTCCTTTAGGCGGGTCGGGCCGGGCCAAGTTTGTCAGCTTGCGAGCCGGCCTGCCGGGCCGAGGAAATCTTGGAGCAGAGGACCGGGTAAAAAATCTGGCACGTGCTCATCTCTACTCTGACTTCCCCCCCCCCCCGAAAATTCAATTCCTTCTTTTCTCTCTCTCCTTTCTCCACAAAAAATTAACAATTTTTTTTTTCTTTTTTAATAAAAGAAAAGGAATTGTTCCAGATTTCAGCTGTCAGTCAATCTTGCGCATGCAGCCCAACCTTGTGACCTTTTGCCAAGTACCCCCGCTAGCTTCAACATATGGAGGCTTGGTAAAACACGGACCCGGACCCGGACCTGGTGGGTAAAACCCGGACCGGACCCGGACCCGGACTCGGTGGGTTAAACCCGGACCCGGCCCAAACTGGGTAAATCCCGGACTCGGACCAGATCTGGCAAAACGCTAACCGTGGCAGACTTAATCCATACCTACCTATGCATAATTAACGCTAGCATTTTAGCATGTCGTCTCTGCTATATAATATATACAGTTTAGGAGTTTCCGTTAGAGAGTTACTTAACTTATACAGCTGTGGATTACACTTTACGACAGTTTATCTCCACGCATTACTTTTTCTTGCGACGGACTGCTTTTGCTTTACAAACGGTTGTATTTACTGTTATAGAAGGTGTCAAAACCATAGTAGTGTCAATCAAAAATATAAAAGAGCTTTAGATTAGATTTTGAGTGTGATCTGACCCTTTACTCAAGTGGTTGCTGCAGGTAGTTGCAGCTTGTGATGTTTTGGAACACTGTCGAGTAAAACGCTGACGTGTCTTTATTGCTGAGAGCCTTGTTAGTTGGGCTGGATCTTTTCATTTGGGGGCTCGTCCGGGATATACTTATTGGTTAGGACTCATCGCTTCGTTTCCGTCTTCCCTTCCGCAGAAAGCCGTGATATGGAGTGGTGAATAAATCGAACTCTAGAAGCAATCACTGGATTTCTAAAAGCAAATCTGCCATTACCAATGACTGCGATAAAAATGGTATGTCTCTTAGTACTCTTGGCTCATGCCTAGGTATAGAATCGGAAACAGAGAACTTAGAAATTTAGGTTTAGTCACGAATGAACAAAACGTCAACGATAATGTGCTCGAAAATTTCTTTCCGATTTCTCTTCCGCCTAAGTTGACAGGGGAGGGTGGACAAGATGTTTTTGAATGGTTTGATACTTTGAACAGAATTTCTGAAGCAAACGGCTGGAATGACGAAAAGAAATTGCGTTGTATAAAAGGCCACTTAGATGGCAAAGCGGCTCGGTTGTGGGCAGATCTAGAAGCTGATAAGGCTACAGCTGATTCGCTCAGGGTAGCCCTTAAATCTAAGTTGTGTGACTCGAAAGAGAAAGACTTACAGTGGATAAGACTAACTGAAATTCATCAACAAACTGCTGAAACTGTTGAAAATTTTAAACATAAGCTTTCTAAAATCGCAAGGCAAGCTTATCCGGATAAAACTAGAGAGCAAGTCGCTCAACTGCTTCTAAAACATTTCATCCACCAGTCGTTACCGGTCATTCGAACCGAACTTATTAAATCGAACCCAGAAACTCTTGAAGCGGCAGTTAGTCTTGCAAAACGGGTGGAATATGCTGTCTCTACTGCAACAGATTCAGATAAAAGCTTCGCTGACGTTAATAAACAGCTTGAGGAACTTAAGTTACAAAATGAACGTCTTGTAGCTTCCGTTACAAAACTGACAGCAAATATGGCAAACCAGCAAAGTTCCGTATGTGCAGTGCAAACACCTGCTTTACAGCCCTCGTTTGACGACCGTCTAAAGCGTTTAGAGTCTCAGATGCAAAAATTGTGTGATGCAGTCAAACCGTCCGAAATACGGAACAATCGCAGTGATATAGAATGTTATGTTTGTCACAATAAGGGACACATTGCTAGGCAATGTGCTCTGCGACGGCGTGAAACTTCGGTTAAATCTGTGGTTTCAAAACGTCAGGTAAACTGATACGGCCCTCGCCGGCGGGGGAGGCAAGGGTCGACACTGTTTCACAAGTAGACTACCCCTTGAATACTAGAAATTTTGTATGTAATGTTTGTAATTATTTGTTTGAAACGTGTGCAAAAGTTACAATGTCTGCTCAGAATCCTTTGCATGTTTCTGGGAAAATTAACGGTCGTCAAACGCAAATATTATTAGACACAGGGTCAAGCGTTAATATAATCTCTAAAAAATTTTATTCGTTATTTCCACAAGTTAAATTGCAGAAATGTTGTTGTAATCCGAAGGGTGTAAGTGGTGTGAATTTAACTATAACGGGGTTGTGCTTATTATCTGTTTCATTCGGGGGTGATCAGATAGAAGTCCCGTTTATTGTAGCCGAAGACGTTATAGTTGACTGTTTGTTAGGGATGAGTTTTATCAAAGATCAAAAGCTCCAGCTTGATTTTCACAATAACCACGTGACGTTTCCGGATGGTTCAATCTTACCTATCACTTCAAATGTAACGCCGCAGAAGTTCCTTCATAATCTCCCAGTTGCTGCTGAAGTTTTCGATGATGTTCAGTTTAGGGTTACCCTACGTAGGGGATCAACAGTTCCGGCCCACTCTAAAGTATTGTTCAACGGTGTAGCAGGGATATTTTTTGAGAACACTTTCCTTTTCGAACCAACTATGGACATACCACGTCTATCTGCAAATTGCGCATTGGTCCGTCCGAAAACAGGTAGACTACCAGTATTAGCTGTCAATAATTCCAATAAACCAATTAGGCTGAAAAAGGGAAGGATACTAGGGCATCTTCGTCCATATGTTGGTGAAGTTAAAGTTCCCACTGTTAGTAACGGTAAAGTGTCAAAGGACTCTAGAGAAAACGTAACTGGGTGCTTTACTGTAGCCGAAGACGGCGGCACAGTTAAGCCATCGTTTGCTTTGCCACCCGGTGTTAGCTTCGAGAAAATAGGTTGTCGTGAAAATTCTGGCGAAGTGGCAAAGCTGTGCTCTTTACTGCACAAAAATGCTGATGTTTTTTCCCAGAATGACAGAGACATAGGTAGAACAAATGTCGTCACTCATAAAATTGATACGCAAGGGTATAACCCTGTTAAACAACGACATCGCAGGTTGGCACCACATGAACAACAGGTGGAACATGACCACGTTGAGGATATGAGGAGCCGTGGCATCATAACACCGTCCAATTCTCCATGGGTATCACCAGTGATGATTGTCAAAAAGAAAGACGGTTCTGACCGTTTCTGCATAAATTTTCGCAAGGTGAACTCCCTTACAAGGAAAGATGCTTATCCAATTCCACGAATAGATGAAACCATAGACGCTTTAACAGGGGCAAAGTATTTTACAACATTAGACCTTTCCAGCGGCTATTGGCAAATCGGAGTCGCACCTGAGGATCGAGAGAAAACGGCGTTTGTCACAAGAGAAGGGCTCTTCGAATTTACGGTTATGCCTTTTGGCCTAACAAACGCACCGGCTACTGTTCAACGGCTAATGGAAACGGTACTCAAAACTTGTTTAAGGAAATTCGCTCTAGTGTACATTGACGACATCATAGAGTATTCCAAGACGATGGAAGACCATATGGAACACCTTCGTTCTGTTTTTTCGCTTTTGCGTAATGCAGGATTAAAGTTGAAAGGTAAAAAGTATTATTAAAAAGTGAAAGGTGCGTATTTTGTGCAAATTCGGTGCCATATTTGGGACATGTGATATCCGAGAATGAGCTGAGGCCCGACCCTAGTAAAGTTGAAGCCATTGCAAACTTTCCGCAGCCTAAGAGTGTCACGGAGCTTAAACGGTTTCTAGGTCTTCTTTCCTACTATCGTAAGTTCATTCCAAATTTGGCCACAATAGCAAATCCACTTTATAAGCTTCTCAAGAAAAATAGAGAGTTTCATTGGGATGCATCAGCCGAACAGAGTTTTCAGGATGCTCGCCATAGCGTGTCTACCAATTCGGTTTTAGCTCTTCCTGACTTCCACAGAGACTTCATCATACACACTGACGCCAGTGGCGTAGGCATTGGTGCAGTTCTGTCTCAAATGACTGATGCAGGCGAGCGTCCAGTCTGTTTTATTAGTCGAAAATTGCAGCCGGCTGAAGCGAAATATCCTCCCATTGAGCAGGAAGCCTTAGCATTGGTTTGGGCTTTGCAGATCTTTCGTCCATATGTTTATGGCTGCAACTTTGCGGTATTTACTGATCATAACCCTCTCTGCTGGTTACGGTCTCTTCGTACACCTTCTAATAGGTTGATACGGTGGTCGCTGGCTCTTCAAGAGTATGACGGATATATGACGATAAACTACAAAACTGGGCAACAAAATACAGTGGCAGATGCCTTGTCAAGGGCTCCGGTAAGTAAGAATACGGGTAATGCTGGGACGTCCAGGTCCCCTATAGCAAACGCCGGTAAGGGTGTATTTGTTGTCGATATACCCTTCGATGGAACGATCACACCTTCGACGTTACAATAAGAGCAACTAGGAGATGACTTTTGCCGCCCGATATTGAGGAACTTACAAAAATGAAATCCACCAGAGGAACTTCCACGAGGTGTGAATATTAAAGATTTTGTCATTCAGGATGGCATATTGTTGCGCTTTTGGAAGGGTAGGGCCACGAGAGTAGTCGTTCCTGCAACTCTTCAGCGAGACATATTACGTCAGGCTCATGACTATCCACCGTCCGGCCACACTGGTGTTTTCAAAACAATGGGTCGACTGCTGCCTCGGTATTATTGGCCACGTCTGAGGCAAGATGTAATAGCTTGGTGCCGCTCGTGTGATGAGTGTCAGCAATTCAAAACAGGAAAATGCCCAAAAGCGCCACTGCAAACATTGTCTATGACATCTGCGCCATTTGACCGTATAGCAGTAGATTTTGTTGGGCCCTTACCGCGGACCAAAAACAAGAATCGTTACCTACTTGTTTTTGTTGATTATTTTTCAAAATGGATTGAATTGTTTCCCACTCGTAAGATGGATAGCGCCATTGTTGCAAAACATTTCGCGGAGGATATTGTCTGTAGGCATGGATGTCCGCGCACGTTGGTGTCCGACCAAGGCCGTGCTTTCACATCTAGTATGCTTCGTCAGGTAGCCAGACAATTGAGGTGCCGTAAGGTGTCCACGGTTGCTTATCATCCACAGTCCATTGGGTTGGTGGAAAGGGCGATTCGGTCTGTAAAGGGGATTTTGTCCACATATGCCAACCGTAGAGCTACGGACTGGGATTTATATTCGCCGTTTGCTGCTCTGGCGTTAAGAGCCTGTATCCAATCTTCCACTAAGATTGCTCCATTTGAGATAATCTACGGCCGACAGCCTCGCCTACCGTTAGATACCTCGATATTCGAGAACTGCGGCGGTAGTAAAACAACACCTCACGATTACACCAAGAAGTTGGAACGGGGGATGGTTAAAGTATATAAGCAGGTAAAGATGCATTTGAGTACCGCGCACCTAACCCAGAAACAGCAGCACGATAAAAATTCCAGTTTGCCGACGTTCGTCATTGGCGATAGGGTACTTTTGAAAGCCACCAGGGCAAGGCGAAAGGGGCCTTGAACAATGGCAACCAGGTAATGAGATAAAGCGACAGATATCTCCAGTTATTTATGAAATGAGGGACAGCATTAGTGGAAAGACTTTAAAGGTGCACAGTAACCAAATCATCAAGCATGTGCAGCGGGACTGAATGACTGATGTCAGTATATTTGAGGATGAGTGAACGAGCGATTGAGTCGAATAAATGCTGCTTGTGTCAAAGTTTTAACTCTGATTGAACGACGTTCTGAGTGTGTATAAATGTTTGGTTTATGTGAACTTGGCCGGCCAGTATACCTGAACCCGTTTATGCGTGCATGCATGTGTATGTCTATTTGTTTGTGTGTGCGTGTATGTGTTTTTACCCATGGACACCCGTTGTTCCATACCGCTTGCGAAATCTTAATATTACATGAGCACATAATATGCGGTCACAGTGGCTGTAACGCATAATCATTGGGACGTCCAGGTCCCCTTAACTAATTGTTGTGTTTAGGCCACTGGTGAAGCCGTGCTGTTTTACGGAGTACAAGACTTTCTCTCCGATATGCATCCCGCCTCAATCTGTGTTTGTGGTGAGCAGTTCTCGAGTGCCGAGCAGTGCTATACGTGGGCTAAAACGTTCATTGGCGAAGCAGATGGCCTTCGTTAACAGCTTGCCCAAGAACCGGACCCAAAGCGGTGTAAATCAATGGCCAAGGATTGGAAAGTCTTTACTAATACAAGCCAATGCTTCGCACCTAAATGGTCTCTTGTGAAGGATTTCGTCTTGTTTGGCATCCTGTTCGCCAAGTTTGAACAGAACCAGGTTTTGAGAGAAAAGGTACCGGCAAGGTATGCGGTACCGGCACAAGTTGGCTTATCGAAGCCAATCCTCACGATGCACACTACAGAGCTGCAGAGGGAAAGGCAGCGCTTTCCCGAAAATTGCAGCGTCAACTTCTGTCAACTTAGCAGGAGAAAACGTCATGGGTCAAATGTTGGAGGTAATCAGGGGATACTTCAACGGGCAATTTCATTTTCCCAAGTATCTCTTAGTATCGGATTCGCTAGGTAGAGGGTTGGAACAGAATGATGTCTACGACATGGTTTGCGTACCCGGTGCTCGAATCCAGACAATATTGAAGGTGTGATCCTTGGAGGTACAAATAACCTAAGCCTTCAATATTGAAGGTGGCTCGGCTTGCACGTCACTCAGGGTATGTAGGGTGTGTGATCCTTGGAGGTACAAATAACCTAAGCCTTCCGGATCGTCGGGTGAATGAAAGAGAGGGTACACCGATGCCTAGCAAATTTAAAAGCGTGCTATCGCAGTTTGAGAAGCAGGTCAAGCGATTTACAGAAGAGCGCCCCAACCAGCGTTTGCTGCTCTGTGAGATCCCTCCCAGACTTTGTGACTCTCGCCCAGACGGCAAGCCATCTCGCTTGCAGAGCTTGCTAAGGAAGGTTAACGTTGCTTTAGCAGGGCTCGCGACCACCAATTCAACTGTGCAAATCCTCAAGATACACGATCTTCTGGTGAACCCAGCCTACTTCAGGGAAGGGGACTTGCACTTTAGTAAATCTGGAAAGCTTGCCCTGAAAGCTATCTTCAAGGGAAATTTGGAATAAGACATGAAATTATGTAACTGTAAGGATGCTCAGGTCCTCTGTATCAGTTACATGCAAATTTTGTTGAAAGTTAATTTATATAGTGACCGTAAGAACTATGCAGAGCCGGTGTACTATTAGACATACGTATTGGTCATTTTTGTTTATTTCTGTTGTGATTATTTATACAATATGCATTTTTGTATGGTGGTTTGTCTTAATCTCAGCTTTGTTTTAGTCGCATTTTCCGTTTTTATAGACGCTACCATTTTTAAGAGGGGGGGGGAATGTGAAAACCATAGTAGTGTCAATCAAAAATATAAAAGAGCTTTAGATTAGATTTTGAGTGTGATCTGATCCTTTACTCAAGTGGTTGCTGCAGGTAGTTGCAGCTTGTGATGTTTTGGAACATTGTCGAGTAAAACGCTGACGTGTCTTTATTGCTGAGAGCCTTGTTGGTTGGGCTGGATCTTTTCAGAAGGTAACGTAATGTAGATACAGCTAGCATACGTATATGTACAGGTTAAGCTGAGACTAGAGAGTCAGCTCAAATATGCAAATTCTAATAGTATGATTGCAAAGCATGGTCTTATGTAAGTATATTATACTTATGTACGTATACATTACTGAAATAATAGACTAGTCATGTCACTCATGTCATAAAATTAGGCATTTAGCAATACGAAGCTACGTCAAATAGTATAAATGGCAAAGCTCCCAGTTGCTCCTGGTGCGTTGTAGTCTGCAGATAAAGGGGGGGCTTTCATTATTCGTTATTCCAACGGACCAGGGCGCCGAAATGATTGCCACCATCGAAATAGGCCAATCCGCTGTAGAAAATTTTTTATCATTCAGATATAGCTCCAGCTGCAGTTCCATAGCTGAGGACAAAGGACAAGCAGAAATGTCGAATGGTAAAATCCAGATATTTTCATTTCTAAATTTCTTGCTAGTGTAGTACTGCATGCCATTACACTTTCGAACAAAGTTATCCCGATTAGTTTCCACATTTAAAACTGCATCTTTTCTGCTAAGCTTTCTGGCTATATCAGAGGGAATAGTACACCCGTAAATCTCTTGACATTCATCACAACCTTGTTGTTGTTGTTGTTGTTGTTGCTTCCGGCCACTTGACCAAAGTCAATCGACCCGGGCAGCCCCACCAGGGTGGAGCCGTCCGCGTTCCCGGAGAAAGGCTAGGACCTCCAGGGGTTTGGACTGACTGGACGAAATAGGCCCAGAGGGCTTGGACTGAGGGGGATGGGCCCCAGGTGGAGAACACGGGCCCTGTTAGCCTGAGGGCAGGAGGAAATGAGGCGCTGCAGGGTGTCTTCTTGGCCTGGACAGAACCTGCAGTAAGGATCCGCTGCTGCCCCGATGCGGTACAAAAACCAGTTTAGTAGCAGGGTAAACCCGCCAACCCTGAGTTGGGAAAGGACTGTTCTCTCTCTTCTTTTGAGATTGAGTTCAGAGGGGCTGAGGGCGCGCGGGATGTGGTTAAGATAACAGAGTCTGTCTGGCCTGAGACCTGAAATCCACTGGTCGGTAAAGTGCCTGGAAATGAGGCATTTGACCGCACTGAAGTCCACTTCGGTTTCTGATTGGCTGAGGCTACTGGCTAAGTTGGCCAGTCGGTCTGCGGTCTCGTTTCCCTGAATACCCGAGTGACCGGGTAACCAGTTGATGGACATGGTTCTGGGTTGTGCCGACAGGATTCCAGCTATGCGGCTCCAGACTGACGCTTCCAATTCCGTGGAGGCTCTGCTGGGTCCGGACTGCAACTTTTTCAGTAGGGCCTGAGAGTCAGAAAAGATCCTGATGCTCCTGTCTTCGTCGGTGGAGACATCCTGCGTCCAGCGCAGTGCAGCGTCCAGAGCTCTCAGTTCTGCACCGAAGCTCGAGGTCAGCACGCCTGCCGGTTCCATTAGGTTCCTGGTCAAGTTTTCTCGGTGGTAAATAATATGGGCTCCACTTCCTCCGTTCTTCGTTCTTTCTTGTGCCGACCCATCAGTGAAGATGGTGATATCGACAGGGTCCAAGGTACTTATGGCAGATTCCGTAGTTGCTTTCCGTTTCTCTGGTGGATTCCTCCTAGAGACACCAGGGATCCCCGCTATGACGGAGAGGCCAGGCGGAGATTTCCAAGGAGGGAATGGACTAGCTGCAGCCAGTTTCCCCAGGGGCAGGTTGGCGACGGCGGCTTCCGTAGCTAGGGATCTACCTTCTTCTCTCCATGATTTCTGAGAGACTAGCCTCCTGGCCACTGGTGAGTTGAAGGAATCTGCAGTAGGGTTGTTGTCCGGCAGGCACTGGTATTTCTCGTAGGCCACTGCAGTGAGGATTTTGGCCCGAACATGGAGAGGAACGAGTCCGGCTTCTTTCACAGTCAAATCGGCCGGGGAATCTCGTGAGCAACCAGTGATCGCTCGGGCGGCTTCATTTTGGATTACCTGGAGCCGTTTGCAGGTTGCTGGGGGCAGTCGTGGTCATCCAGGCAGGCCCGCAGTACTCAATAGCGGAGGCAATGTACGCCAGGTACACCATTCTGAGGTTCTCTTTGCTGCATCCCCAGGACGTTCCGGCCAGGGAGCGTAGGATGTTGTTGCTTTTCCGTAGCTTGGTGATGAGGTGGTCAATATGGGCCCTGAAGGAGAGAGACGGATCAAATTTCACTCCCAGGAATGTGGAAGTTTTGGTAGTTGGGATCCGTTGGCCGCAGATGTACAGGTCAGGGCAGAAGTTTCGCTCCTTATTCCAAGTTGTGAATAGGCAACATTCACATTTCTGGACATTGATGGTCATTTTGTTGAGTTCTGGCCACTTCTCAATGGCGTTGAGGGCTTCTTGTATATGGCCCGCCGCTACAGTGGGCTGGGGTGTTTAGACCAGATAGCAACATCGTCCGCAAAGAGAGAGAATTCAAATCCCTCCGTGATGACCTCGGCCAAGGAGTTGATGAAGCTCTGGAAGAGCGTGGGAGACAGAACGCACCCTTGAGGGACACCACAGGCAAATCTTCTGGACCGACTGATAGCGCCCTCAAATTCTACGGCGTAGAATCTGTCATTCAGGAAATTCTTTACCCACTGTATAATGCATCGGGGCACGTTGAGTTGAAGGAGGGCTTTCATCAGACCAGGATGCCAAACACGATCAAACGCCCTGGAGAAGTCTATTAGGGCCATAACCGTACGATGAGCTGGTTTTCGTTGATTGAATCCATCACTGATGGATTGGGTGATTCTTAAGACTTGATCTTGTGTATATCTTAGTCTTCTAAATCCCGCTTGGTACTTGGTGATGGCTTGGCTTCGCTCCAGGAAGTATGTGAGCCGACCCAGAACCAGGCGCTCCATGACCTTTGCCAGGCACGACGTGAGGGCAATAGGTCTGTAGCTCTGAATCTGAGACGGGTTCTTTCCCGGCTTGGCAATAGGAATAATTTTAGCCCTTCTCCAGACAGCTGGGCAGCCAGATTCCAGGAGAGATCTATTGCAAATGGTCAACAGATTTCTTCGCCCAGTGATGTAAGGTGCCTAAGGCTAACGTTGCGGATCCGATCAGGACCGGGGGCTGCATTCGCCTTTAGCCGCTGCAGGGCCAGCTGCAGTTCGCCAGCAGTGAAAGGGCTACACTCCTCTGGTTCATCCGGGTCGTGGTGGCAAGGCTGGTTCAGCTGATTTTTGAAGTTTTAACCGAGGCTACTTGACCATATTCTTTGATGAAGCCATTTGCCTTGGCCAGAGGGGTTTATAAGATTTTCCCATTTCTGGCTAGGCATGCTCCGGACGGCGCTGATTTGGCTTTTCCGCTGATATTTTTGACCGTTCTCCAGATCTCAGTCGGGTCTGTTCGAGGGTTTAGTCTGGAAACATATCTGGCCCAGTGCTCCCGCTTCGAGTTAGAGATGACGATCCTAGCTTATCTGCAGGCTTCTTTCCAATCTTCCAGCTTGGCCGGGTCACGGCGAGCTTCGGTGGATAGGCGTTCACGCTTTCTGATGGCATCGTCGGCTTCCTGGCTCCACCAGGGAACAGGGGTTCTGGAGTCCCCAAAGGGGGCGCTGGCGTCCTGGGCCTCGGTGACAGCTTTACTGAAGAGATGGACTAGCTGGGCGAGCTTTAGGTCAGATGCGTTGCTGATGTCGGCTAGCTTCTCATCGAGAAGCTTTTCGAATTTAGGCCAGTCCGTTTTTGCTAGCCGCTGGTGCTTGATTTTCTTCTTCACACGCGGTCCAGCCGCGTCAATCGACAGCCAGATTGGGTGGTGGTCCGAGTCTCCAGGCGAAGCGTCCACCGCCAAGCTGATGGAAAGGACTAGGGAAGAATGGGCAGCTGAGACATCAGGTGCTGAGCCGTTCCCGGTGACGGGGTTGGTTCGCGTCCTCGATCCATCGTTTACCGGGACAAGGCCTTTGGCCTCTATCCAGGCTTCGAAGGCGTCACCCACTGCATCTGCTGAGTGAGTGGAGTTGTCCCATAAGGGGCTATGTCCATTGATGTCACCTAGAACCAGTGACCCCCTGCAGGCCGGCAGGGAGGAAGGGTCGAACAGCTGCTGTCTACCGTCACCCGGCGATCTAACCACCGGCGGAACATAGATGTTCGTGATAGTCAGTTGCCTGCCTTCGTAGATTCGGACTGTGACAGATTCTGTGGTCTTGTCGGCGGAGGCAGGATGGGGGATGGTGTGGTGTTGGATTCCATGTCTGACCAGAGTGGCTACACCGCCTCCGATTTTGCCTCCCTGGGCATTCGGGTTCCTCTTCACCGTACGGTCCGCTCTATATGTGGAGTAGCCTTTGATACTGAATGGCTTAGCCGGCTGCAGATGAGTTTCTTGGAGCACCAGGACATCCACCTTTTTGCTGTGAAGCAATTTTTCCAATTCCGCCTTTTTGCTGACACTGGCCCGTTTGAGTTCCATTGCAGTATCCGTAAGGGCCGAGCGGACTGTTTGATTTTGGGGTGTCGTTGGCGAGGGATAGGCGGTGGGCTACGACGGCCAGCGGAGGCCGCAGTAACAGCAGCAGTAGCAGCTGCAGGTGCAGCGAGGGCAGGGGTGGCAGTGGTGGCCGCGGCAGCAGGAGCAGTAGCAGCTGCAGGTGCAGCGAGAGCAGGGGCGGCAGTGGTGGCCGCGGCAGCAGCAGCAGTAGCAGCTGCAGGTGCAGCGAGGGCAGGGGCGGCAGTGCAAGGAGTGGGTGGGGAGCCAACGGCAGGGGTACTTTGGAGGGGGCTAGTTGGAGTAGGAGGTGGCGGAGCAGGCGTCCCTGAAGGGTACTGGGTGGGGAGGGAGGACAATAGGAACAGAACCATCCATTTGAGTTGGCAGCCAATAACTGCCTGACCGTAAAGCCCAGACAGACTCTGTGTGACCATTGGCCACATTTCGCGCATGCTATTGAGTAGTCCTTCCTGTTTTGAATTAAAGAAAGCATAGTGGAATTTGCCAGTCGTTATGTCCAAGCCCTGCTGGAAAATCAATTTTGTTTAGCAAAACTTTACTCCGGAGCGGGGAATCGAACCCCGGTCTTCCGCGTGAAAGGCGGAGATACCTACCACTATACTACTCCGGATATATTAAATACGTCAACCAGAAATGTAGTTTTTCCGAATATTGTAGGCTTCACAAATTGTTGGTGTTCCCGCAGAAATGCTAAGAGACAGATTTGGAAAATGGCGATGTAAACAAACGAGTCGGGTACAGTGAAAGCATCGACAAGGCGGGTACAGTGAAAGGATCGGCAAGGCGGGTATAGTATGGGCTTTGAGCTGCTTTTTAAGGCGGTGATTCCTTTTGGAGACTTCACCTTTGAACCTTTATTACTCATTTGTTCCTTGGAGTTACGAAGCCACTTTATGTCAAAATGGAGCTTAGCATTTTCTCTTTCTCATGAATGAAATGCAACTAACTTCGAGTTTCGGAAACTATTTTGCTGCATTTTCGAAGAACTTTAATTTTCCAGGTTTTTGGCAGACTAACGTAAATTTCTTCGTGAGGCATCGGCTGCACCATTCGATTCAACTGGCAAATAGCTGGGGGCCCTTTTTTAATTATCGTGAAATCACTTTTCGTTATGAAGAAATTAGCTAAAATATTTGCGCCTCCTGGATTTTGCCTACTTTTCCCAACTTTGGGAAGCCGCCACTTCAGCTAGCAAGCAGCAATCGGGACAACTAATAAAAGGGACCCAGGGTGTTTTGTGTAAAGCACGTCCACTAAGTGGCAACCCTCTAGCTTGCATAGTGAATGCTCCACAATCACTGGAGACAATTTGGTCATGTTTTTGCAAAAACTACATTTTTATGATAGCAGCTCAAGAACAGCAGTTGGAAGATTATCACGCCTCAGATAATCGGGCTCGACGAGACCTTCAAATCAACACCCTTAGTTTAATTTTACGGCGAATTTCCTTAAACAAGTTTTGAGCACCGTTTCCATTAAGTAGCCGGTGCGTTTGTTAAGCCGAAAGGCATAACCGTAAATTCGAAGAGCCCTTCTCTTGTGACAAACGCCGTTTTCTCTCGGTCCTCAGGTGCGCCGCCGATTTGCCAGTAACCGCTGGAAAGGTCTAATGTTGTAAAATACTTTGCCCCTGTTAGAGTGTCTATGGTTTCATCTATTCGTGGAATTGGATAGGTATCTTTCCTTGTAAGGGAGTTCACCTTGCGAAAATCTATGCAGAAACGGTCGGAACCGTCTCTCTTTGTGACAATCACCACCAGTGATGCCCATGGAGAGTTCGACGGTGTTATAATGCCACGGCTCCTCATATCCTCAACGTGGTCATGTTCCACCTGTTGTTCATGTGGTGCCAACCTGCGATATCGTTGTTTAACAGGGTTATACCCTTGCGTATCAATATTATGAGTGACGACACCGTCCTATTTCTCTGTCATTCTGGGAAAACACATCACCACTTTCGTGCAGTAAAGAGCACATCTGTGCCACTTCACCAGAATTTTCACGACAACCTATTTTCTCGAAGCTAACACCGGGTGGCAAAGCAAACGATGGCTTAACTGTGCCGCCGTCTTCGGCTACAGTAAAGCACCCAGTTACGTTTTCGCTAGAGTCCTTTGACACTTTACCGTTACTAACAGTGGGCACTTTAACTTCCCCAACATATGGACGAAGATGCCCTAGTATCTTTCCCTTTTTCAGCCTAATTGGTTTATTGGAATTATTGACAGCTAATACTGGTAGTCTGCCTGCTTTCGGACGGACCAATGCGCATTCTGCAGATAGACGTGGTATGTCCGTAGTTGGCTCGAAAAGGAAAGTGTTCTCAGAAAATATCCCTGCTACACCGTTGAACAATACTTTAGAGTGGGCCGGAACTGTTGATCCCCTACGTAGGGTAATTCTAAACTGAACATCATCGAAAACTTCAGCAGCAACTGGGCGATTATGAAGGAATTTCTGTGGCATTACATTTGAAGTGATAGGTAAGATTGAACCATCTGGGAACGTCACGTGGTCATTATTAAAATCAAGCTGAAGCTTTTGATCTTTGATAAAACTCATTCCTAACAAACAGTCAACTATAACTTCTTCGGCTACAATAAACGGGACTTCCATCTGATCACCCCCGAATGAAACAGATAATAAGCACAACCCTGTTATATTTAAATTCACACCACTTACACCCTTTGGATTACAACAACATTTCTGCAATTTAACTTGGGGAAATAACGACTGAAATTTCTTAGAGATTATGTTACGCTTGACCCCGTGTCTAATAATATGTTCGTTTGACGACCGTTGATTTTTCCGGAAACATGCAAAGGATTCTGAGCAGACATTGTAATTTTTGCACACGTTTCAAACAAATAATTACAAACATTACATACAAAATTTCTAGTGTTCAACGGGTAGTCTACTTGTGAAACAGGATCGACCCTTGCCTCCTCCGCCGCCTCATCAGTTTACCTGACGTTTTGAAACCACAGATTTAACCGAAGTTTCACGCCGTCGCAGAGCACATTGCCTAGCAATGTGTCCCTTATTGTGACAAATATAACATTCTACATCACTGCGATTGTTCTGTCTTTCTGACGGTTTGTCTGCATCACACAATTTTTGCACCTGAGATTCTAAACGTTTAAGACGGTCGTCTGTAAAGCAGGAGTTTGCACTGCACATACGGAACTTTGCTGGTTTGCCATATTTGCTGTCAGTTTTATAACGGAAGCTACAAGACGTTCATTTTGTAACTTAAGTTCCTCAAGCTGTTTATTTACGTCAGCGAAGCTTTTGTCTGAACCTGTTGCAGTAGAGACTGCATATTCCACCCGTTTTGCAAGTCTAACTGCCGTTTCAAGAGTTTCTGGGTTCGAATGACCGGTAACGACTGGTGGATGAAATGTTTTAGAAGCAGTTGAGCGACTTGCTCTCTAGTTTTATCCGGATAAGCTTGCCTCGCGATTTTAGAAAGCTTATGCTTAAAAATTTCAACAGTTTCAGATGCTTGTTGACGAATTTCAGTAAGTCTTATCCACTGCAGATCCTTCTCTTTCGAATCACACAACTTAGACTCAAGGGCTACCCTGAGCGAGTCAGCTGTAGCCTAATCAGCTCCAGTTAGATCTGGCAACAATCGAGCCGCTTTGCCGTCTAAGTGTCCTTTTATACAGCGCAATTTCTTTTCGTCATTCCAGCCATTTGCTTCAGAAATTCTATTCAAGGTATCAAACCATTCAAAAACATTATGTCCACTCTCTCCTGTCAATTTTGGCGGAAGAGAAATAGGAAAGAAATTTTGAAGCAAATTATTGTCAATATTTTGTTCATCCATGACTAAACCTAAATTTCTAAGTTCGCTGTTTCCGATTCTATACCTGGGCATGAGCCAAGGATACTAAGAGACATACCGTTTTTATTGCAGTCATTATCATTGGCTGATCTGCTTTCAGAAATCCAATGATTGCTTCTAGATTTCGTTTTATTCACCACCAAATTCAATGATTCCAATTGAAATTAGCACCGGCGGCCCAAGCAACCTATGCGGACGAGCCCCCAAATGAAAAAAGGCCCAGCTCAGCAAATAACGCCCTTAGCAGCAAATACACGTCAGCTTTAATCGACAATGTTCCAAAACATCACAAGCTGCAACTACCTGCAGCAACCACTTGAGTATTAGTACCAGATCACACCCAAAATCTAATCTAAAGCTCTTTTTTATATTTTTGGTTGACACCACTATGGTTTTCACACTGCTCAAGTGACACAAATTAGAAAAACCGTCCTGAACGTAAATTTCAAAATTTTGCAGCGGGACTGAGCGGAGGCTGTTAGAACACCAGAATGAACTTATTTTGAAAGTTTCATCAAATTTCATCTTGGTTAGAGCCGTCAAAGATGAATATGTGCCCAAAAGGAATCACCACCTTAAATGAAAACGAATTCGTCTTCCTCGAAAGCATGAGCAGAGTGGCGCAGTGGAAGCGTGCTGGGCCCATAACCCAGAGGTCCGTGGATCGAAACCATGCTCTGCTAATTATGCAGTGGTCTAAACTTAGACCGAGAACATGTGCTTAAAGTATAATATTGTGTTTAACGAACAAAAGAAAGCATAGTGGAATTTGCCAGTCGTTATGTCCAAGCCCTGCTGGAAAATCAATTTTGCTTAGCAAAACTTTACTCCGGAGCGGGGAATCGAACCCCGGTCTTCCGCGTGACAGGCGGAGATACTAACCACTATACTACTCCGGATATATTAAATAAGTCAACCAGAAATGTAGTTTTTTCCGAATACTGTAGGCTTCACAAATTGTTGGTGTTCCCGCAGAAATGCTAAGAGACAGATTTGGAAAATGGCGATGTAAACGAACAAGGCGGGTACAGCGTAAGCATCGACAAGGCGGGTATATTATGGGCTTTGAGCTGCTTCTTAAGGCGGTGATTCCTTTTGGAGACTTCCCCTTTGAACCTTTATTACTCATTTATTCCTTGGAGTTAAGAAGCCATTTTATGTCAAAATGGAGCAGAGCATTTTCTCCTTCTCATGAATGAATGCAACTAACTTCGAGTTTCGGAAACTATTTTGCTGCATATTCGAAGAACTTTAATTTTCCAGATTTTTGGCAGACTAACGTAAATTTCTTCGTGAGGCATCGGCTGCACCATTCGATTCAACTGGCAAATAGCTGGGGCCCCTTTTTTAATTATCGTGAAATCACTTTTCGTTATGAAGAAATTAGCTAAAATATTTGCGCCTCCTGGATTTTGCCTACTTTTCCCAACTTTGGGAAGCCGCAACTTTAGCTAGCAAGCAGCAATCGGGACAGCTAAAAAAGGGACCCTGGGTGTTTTTGTAAAGCACGTCCACTAAGTGGCAACCCTCTAGCTTGCATAGTAAATGCTCCACAATCACCGGAAACAATTTGGTCATGTTTTTGCAAAAACTACATTTTTATGATAGCAGCCCAAGGATGGCAGTTGGAAGATTATCACGCCTCAGATAATCGGCCGCGACGAGACCTTCAAATCAACACCCTTAGTTTAATTTTACGGCTTGCGCAGCTCAAGAAATCGTGGATTATTTGATTTCTGCAAAAATGACAAGATTTCAACACCAACATAAGAAACTCAGCTAAACCTCACAATAGAAAAGAGCTAAGTTGCTTCCAAAGGCAAACATGTAGAGCGTAGAGATCTTTCAAACGAGTACAATCATAACTATGCAGGTGCTGCTCAAGTGACACAAATTAATAGAAAAACCGTCCTGAACGTAAATTTCAAAATTTTGAAGCGGGATTGAGCGGAGGGTGTTAGAACACCAGAATGAACTTATTTTGAACGTTTCATCAAATTTCATCTTGGCCGTCAATGATGAATATGTGCCCAAAAGGAATCACCTTAAACGGCTTAAGGGGGGGGGGTCGCCAGGTACCAAGTTTTTAGAATCCAGGGTCAATCCAGTCCAGAGATATTGCAGTTCAAATCTCTACAATTTAGCATTTACGTTAATATGCCTCGCTGAGGGCTTCGAAGTCACGTCCAAGTGGGATGACAAGAGTCTGCGGCATGACAACTACATCAATTTAAAGCATTTACCTGTAGGTATTTATTGTCGCATAAATTACAGTGGCAAGCCAAGCAACGAGCGAGACACGGCGTTTGGACGATTTGGTAAAGCTTATTCCGACTGTCATTTGCTTCAAACTTTAACTCGCTTTAACTTTCTTATATTACTTTGTAGAGACTTGGTGCAGCTACTGAAAAGGCCTAATAGGGATTGATTATATGCAAAATAAAGCTTTAACAATATACTGTGCTAGTATCTAAACTCGAAGTTCCTACACTAAAGGGTTTGTTCAGGACAGGACAAAACGTCCACTGACCTACACATTTGTAGAGCGATTTTGAGTAAAAATCGACATTTCCGGACTTTGAAAATTCGTATAAAATCAGCGACCCTACGGAAATTAACCTCGTATAGATATTAGCACTTTACCTAGTCCAAATTATGATTACAGCGAGTGATATCCGATTTGCTCTTACACAGCGCTCAAACTTTTGGTAGCAGAAAAGTTTTCCTAACTTTTTCATTTTCCTATGTTTAACACATGTCAGGGTCACCTTTGGAGGGCTATTGTGAATGATAGAAAAAGTTTTGCAACAAACGCACTTGTCTTGTTTTGCGGACCCATGGGGACTACAAAATATGTGAAAACGAGAAAAATCGAAGATGGTCGAAAACTCGCGATCCCCTCCCCTTAAATGGCTTAAATGGGTTAAATTTAGGCCATTTGAGCGTACCCTTTTCATAAATAGCCATCGGCTTAAACTTTAAGTCGAATCTTTTTCATATAAAGCACGCCGGCTTAAAAATGCAGTGGCTTAAGATTAAGCCGTTTAAGCCGATCTCCTTTTCATAAACAATTTTAGCTTAAGCTGTTTAAGCCGATGGCTTTAAATTCAGTTCAAATTGCCTGATTTTTAAGCCGCGTAATATCACCGCGCTTAAACGAGTTAATCCGGCTTAATCACCAGCTTAATCCATGGTAGTGGTAATATTAAAACCTTCATAACTTCCTTAATACTTGGAGTACGCCAATGATATTTATATCAAAATAAAGCTCACAGTGTGGAGACTTCAATGGCGTTATTGGCATGCTTTTTATTACTGATTAATATTTAAAAAAGCAGCCTCAACCTGATAAATGACCATCTATTTATAGGATTAACAGTTATAACAGCTTATTAAAGGCAAAAATACTTTTCGCTTACGTAACTCAGGTTATTTTATACTTATATATACATGCATTCTACATCTTACAGCTTTGTTAATGCTGCACTGTTCACTGCAATGCAATGCTGTGCCCTTAGCACACCCACTTTTTGAGTCAGACTCGAAATCTTTGAGTCATGATCTTTGGGTGGAGTACTCTCGCATCCATCCATTTACTTTTCTTTGGTCTGCTCTGGATTATTCCCGATATCCAGTCTTAAGTGTAGCGCCAATTTTTGAGTCACAGAACGACATTCTGCTGTAAGTTAGTAAATTTATTCGTGTTCAATATCCCTCATCAAACACAAACCAGTTTGATTTATAGTGGATTGCACTAAGATCTGTAGTAGTCCGTCAGTAGTTACAACCAGCTATTGATCTATACTGAACTCCGATATGGAGAAATGTTGAAACAGAACTAATTAAGACAGATGTTGAGTATGCAGATTTGTTCCCTATTCCATCGTAGTACTTATATTCGACAATTTTCAGTTTTCAAATGAGTTTTCTTGGTAATCCTTACTTTGGTAACTTTGGTCAGTGTTTGCTAATCAGTCGTATTTTAAATTTGTAATTTCAAATTTTATAATTGAAGCTGAAACGAGCAGGCCCAAAACAAGGCATTATTCCGCAGCTGAGCCTGGTTTTACCAGTGGGCATCTACATAAGACACAAATAAAGGTCCCCAATTTTTGATTGTGCTGCCCGAGGTTCCTTTCCAATTTTACTGACTGTGGCTTGCAGCAACTGACCTAAATTTTACTCAATCTGTAGAGACCTGTAATGGACAGTCTGCTTCTTGTCCGCTCACCTACGCTTACTTTCCTAGCAATTTCCAGTACAAGTAGAAGAACAATTTTCTAGCGTAAGCCACTTTTTAATTTACGCAGAACTACTAAGAATTAGACGTTAAAGCAGAATCCTTCCAAACAACTATCAGATATAAATAAATTCCACTTAACTTTTAATTTCTTACACATATGGAATCCAAATACAATACATCCCGTCCGCTCACCCAAAATGGGCCGGTGATACCGTAAAATGCCATTAATTTTCTAATTTTCTAATGCAATATTTGATTTATGATAAACAGTTGCATTCGAAAAAATATAAAATTACAATTTTTTAGCTAATTTTTCTTTCCTCAACACTTTCATTTAAACACTAACTCATTATCGGTGGGCGGACGGGATGTACTGTGTTTGGATTCATTAAATATGGTTGTATATAAGTATATAATGTATATGTCACGTACTGCAGCCTGGTTGTACGTACAACAGCCTTAAAACAGCTTGTACCTACAACCAAAACTGTCACAGCAGGAAGTCTTCTTCTATTATATACTTAGATGTTACGCATATGACATTTATGCATATGTGTACGCGCATAATTTATTTATGCATATGTTGGTACAATGGACTTCAAGTTAATTACCCTTATTGACAGTGAAAATATATATAAATGAGGAATTTTAGGGAGAGAACTGGGTATAAATCTCTTAACTACGTGCATAAATCTTTAAGCAAACTATGTACGTACTGCTTTAGCTTATAAACCTGAAATTTAACAATTTTACTTGAATTGCGGAGAATTAAATGAAAATGAAAACTAAAACAGAAAATGCTATTATCCGTATAATTTAAGATCCAGTTTCAGAATCTCCCCAAATTGGATACTGTAAATAATCTTGCATTAAAGTAACCGCATGTGTACAATAATAGAACAAGCAGCAGGAGGAGGTATTTCTGAACAGTTTTGTACTAAAAACTAAGCTTTTGAGATTTTCAATTTTTTAAAACTTGGAAATCTTTGGCGTTTGCACGTCCCTAACCATAAGTTTTGAGTTTCTTGACTAGTAACTTTAAAATTTTGTACGGGTGCTTACTGTAATCTGATGAACTAAAAAATGTAACAATTTGGTTAATTTTAAGAAATTTTAAAAAGCCTGGTAAATTGCGATTTAACATTCAAAATGAAGAATTAGCTCGATCCAACAAAGTTACTTAAAAATACGTTTTTAATTTGAACCAAAAAACTGGAAAATTGCTTAATTTTACATTGAGGATTGAGGATAGATCAGAATACTCGAAGTAACTCCCATCCCACTTATTTCAAGCTTTGAATACATTTTAATACAGATGATCCCAATTTAGCAATTCCTCTCCAACCGAGTTTCCAAGATTCCATAAATGCTTTTGAATTTAAGTGTAATCGCGTTTTCTGTATTAGTTTTAATTTTAATTTAGTTTTCAATATAAAATTGTCCAATTTCAAGTTTAAAAGCTAAGACAGTACGTACACTTCCTTTCCTTAAAGATGAGGTTACTTCAATGCAAGATTATGTACGTATCCAATTTGGGGGGATTCTTAAACTGGAATTTAAGTTATATGTACGTATAATCGCATTTTCTGTTTTAGTATTCATTTTCATTTAATTCTCCGCAATTCCAGCAAAATTGTTAAATTTCAAATTTATAAGCTAAAGCAGTACGTTCGTAATTTCCTTAAAGGTTTATACACATAGTTAAGAGATTTATACCCAGTTCTCTCGCTAAAATTCCTCATTTATATATATTTTCACTGTCAATAAGGGTAATTAACTTGAAGTCCATTGTACCAACATAAGCATGCGCGCACACATATGCATAAATGTCATATGCGTAACGTCTAAGTCTATAATAGATGAAGACATCCTCCAAACTTTGACCCAGAGGCCCTGCCTAGTGGCAGAAACTGTATCATTGGGGGAGACTTCAATGCCCACTCCTCCACGTGGGAATCTAACAGCGCCAATGATGCCCTCGGAGACCTCATAGATGAGTGGCTAGTCACATCAGACCTGGAAACCCTCAACAATGGGGACCCCACCCGCCTAGGAGCGAACCCCCGCGAGGGCCCCCACTGCCCCTGACTTGTCGATCTGCCACTCATCACTGGCCCCCGCTGCCCGCTGGGAAATTCTGCCTGATACTACCTCAGATCACCACCAGATCACCACGATCCTGCTTAGCCTCAATATCAGGCAACAACAATCAAGCAGCAACAGCCGCGGCCCCCCTAGGCGGTGCTTCAGGAAGGCAAACTGGCCCTCCTTCCGCTCCCACCTTACCGAACTGCTCAAGGACCTTCCACCCCCAGCCACATCAGGAGTCCACACTGCCGGCGAAGCCCTTTCCAGCAGAATTCTGCTGGCCGCTAGTCGAAGCATACCTCGTGGCCATGTGCCGCGACCAACTCCATGGTGGTGTAAGGAGGCAGAAGAAGCAATCAGGCGCTGCCGCGCCGCCCGCGCAGCCGCGCTGGACAGCCTGGAAACCAGGGCACACTGGATCAACACTAAACGCGAGTGCCTGGTCCTAATCCAACGCCTGAAGAAAGAAGCCTGGCATTCCTTTGCTACTGGTCTGAACCCGAAAACGGAGCCTAAGAAGGTCTGGTCCGTCATCCACTCCATTGACGGGAAAAACTGCCGCACGATTCCCAACACTGCGCTGGACTGTGATGGGAAAAGTCTGACTCAGGACGCAGCCAAAGCCAAAGCATTTGCTCAACAGTATGCCAAAGTCAGCTACGTAAAGCCAACGGACCAAAGAAAGGAGCTTAAGATCTCAGTCCTGAAGGCACTAAAACATCCCAGACCAAGGCCCCGCCCAGACCCTATGTGCTCGCCTTTTACCGGGCTGGAACTGGACCTAGCGCTGAGAAACCTGAAATCCGGAAAATGTCCCGGCAGAGACGGGATCGCTAACGAAATGCTACAGAACCTGCCCATATCTGCGAAACAATTCCTGCTGGAGCTCATCAACCAATCATTGGCATCGGGAGAAATACCACAACAGTGGAGGACTGCAGATATAATCCCTATACTGAAGCGAGGGAAGCCGGCCAACGATACGAAATCCTACAGGACTATCAGCCTGACGAGCTGCCTCGGTAAACTCATGGAAGTTATGGTGAAAGCGAGACTGCAGTTCTGGCTGGAACACAACAACAAGCTATCTCCGAACCAAGCCGGTTTCAGACAACTCAGGTCTACTGAAGACCACATCTGCAGAATCACACAGACCACGGTTGATGGATTCCAGAAACGGCCGCCTGCCAAGCGAACAGACCTGGCAATGATAGATTTCTCCAGAGCCTTCGATACTGCAATCCGTGAACGCATACTCTGGAAGCTGGTGGAAAAGAAGGTCCCTCTTCAAATGGTACGATGGATCAAAAATGTCCTCACCAACAGGAGAGGCCACGTCCGCTTCAACCAAAGCTTCAGCAGGTCAAAACTGTTCCATCAAGGAGTCCCTCAGGGCTCGGTTCTGTCGCCTCTACTATTCCTGGTCTTTATTGACGACATACTGCGGGACCTACCACCAGAAGTCGAGGGCAGTATATATGCCGATGATGTTGCCATATGGAGCTCTGGCCCTGATATCCGGGTGGCCGTAGCCAGAATCCAGGACTCTCTCAACGCTATCAATGCATGGGCCAACGATAATGAAGTCAAGATCAATGTGGAAAAATGCCAGACCTGCATCTTTTCCACCCATAATAAGCAGGCCAGCTACATCCTGAACCTCAACATCGGCGGCAATCCAGTACCTCACGACCCGAACCCAGTCTTTCTGGGAGTCGCCCTGGACTGGAATATGTCCTTTGGGGCCACATGTTTCCAACCTCAAATCCCGGTGCCGTGCACGTATTGCTACATTAAGCGCGGTTGCCGGACGCTCGTGGGGCCCAGGAAAGGAAGACCTCAGAACAATGTATGTAGCCTATATCCGCTCTGTCCTGGAATATGCCCTCCCTGCCTGGTTCCCGTCTGCCTCCGACACCTCAGTAGCCAGGTTGGAGGCCATCCAGAACTCCACTGCCCGTGTAATCACGGGCTGCTACACCGGCTCACCGGCAAACTATGTTCGATCTGAAGCTAACCTCCCTGCCTTCAGAACTCGCGGAGAAGAGCTGGTTGCCTGCGCCTATGAAAAGCCCCTACGTTTACCGGCTCAGAACCCAAGACGGACAGTTGCTGAACGAGAGGTTCCACAGCGGTTGAAGTCACAGAAGTCATGGCGGCAGATTGGCTCCAATATCAGCAACGAAATCGGACTGTCAAACCACAGAAGAGAAGAGCTGCAGCTACCGTCAGTCCCGCCGTGGCTGGAAGTGTCAGCCACCTTCAAGCCATGTCTCAATGATATGGTCCGCAAATCCTCCGACAAGGAGGAACTCCGCCGCTGTGCACTGGACACCCTCCAGACACTCCCGCCATCCGATGTTACCATCTGGACAGACGGATCAGTCCTGGAAGGCACCAGAAATGGTGGAGTGGCAGCCATCATCCACTCCACCACTGGAAACCAGCGAATTATGTTGCCAGCAGGCCCTCTATGCTCCAGCTACAAAGCTGAAATTGTAGCAATCGAAGCAGGCCTGACGTGGACTCTGAACAACTGGAATGCCAACTGGACAGAAATCAGGATCTGCTCAGATTCACAGTCCAGCATCACGAAATTAGCCACTTCGAATCTGACCGGCGGCTCAGCTCTAATCGACAGGATCTGGTCACAATTGGCGGAAATAACCCGGTTGGGTGGACACGTTACAATGCAATGGATTCCATCTCATGTCGGCTTTGAAGGAAACGAAGAAGCCGACAGCGCCGCAAACGAAGCCTCCAGAAACCAAAATCAACCTGATGTCCCGGTGGACTATAGCTCTGCCAAATCCTCAATCAAGAGACATTTCAGGATGAAGACGGTGGAAGATAGATGCCAGTTTGACAACCTTGGTATCTATCCAGGTGGAAGGCTCCCCCCGCCAGAGGCCGAATTAGGCCTCACTAAATCTGAACGGTCCACCCTTGCCCAACTGAGATGTAACGGACACTCAAAACTGTTGGCCCAGTACAGACACAGAATCGGTATTGCAGACAGCCCAAACTGCCCAAACTGTGGGCAGTGCCCCGAGGACCTACAACACCTACTCATAGACTGCCCAGCGCACACTTCCTCCATTGTCCGGTACTTGGGAACCAACCCTTCGTTGGCCGTCCTGTCGGAGGTACCTAAGGCAGTGGTGGATTTCCTACGGGGTGTGGGCCGGCTTTAGCCGTCCCAATCATATTGGCAGCTCCAGAAGATCCAGGAAACAACAACAACAACAACAAGACATCCTGCTGTGACAGTTTTGGTTGTGCGTACAATCTGTTTTAAGGCTGTTTGTACGTACAACCAGGCAGCCTCAACGATTGGGCTGATAGTACGTGACATATATACATAAGTATATGATTTTCTTTTCCAGTGTAAATGTTTTGAACTTGTAGTCCCTGGCCATTATATACAAGTATTCTACAGATCAAGGAAGAGTTAAGCCAATTTTTTAATTTTATTTTAAAAATTTTGTACAATAGAAGGTATTTGGATTGTTTTAATAAGTGAATCATGAAGACGAATAAATTTGCAGACTTTTTTGGCAAGGCGTTTCTTTTGAAGCCAGAAGTGATTGTTTTTCTTTAGAGTTCCCACGGTCAGAGAAGTCCTTGTTAACACATTCCTTGCTTTAAAATCATATAAAAAATATTGTTGAACTCCGAGACCTGAATAAATTAGAAACTTTCAAAGTTTGGTGCACATACCCGAACCAGTACCGCAAATGAGCTACAATAAAGCAGGAAGTTCATTTGCTTTAACATTATTAATGGGTAATTTATGAAAGTTTATTTTTAAGCCGTTTAAGGTAAGCGTTTAAGTAGAATAGAAGAAACGAGCATCGGTAAGATTGGATACTTTACTGGTCACATTTTCATTCTGACGTGCAGTTTCAATTTTACTGAAAAAGATAATATTTGGACTATTAAATGAGTATGTTCCGAAAAAATCAGAATTTTCCTTAGTTCAGCAATGAAAATTTGTTCGAAGCTAGCTTTTCACCCTGTGGTCAGTGCGGTCAGGCAAATTTCGTGCGGGCTGCGGACGTGGTCGTGCGGGCGTTCGCGGTAACCGAAGGTGCGGGAACGCGGACGCGGAGCGGTCGCTGTGATCCAAAAATGTGTCCATCGCCAACTCTGGGCGATGGATCTTCAGCGTTTTCCCCCAGCCCTAATTTTAATTTCTTGAGCAATAACTTTGAAATTTCGCGTAGGTCCTGAAGGATAATGAATTCAAAAATTTTAAAATTCTAAATTTTAGTTTGGTAACGGGTGACCAAGGGAACCGAAAAATTTTTTAAAAGGTTTGCTGAAAACTTGTTCAGCTTTTCGTTAGTTCAAGCTTTATGTAGCTTTTGGGTCTTTTCCAGATTACCCCCCCACCACTCAAAGTTGTTAAAACTCGACCAAATGAGCTGAAATTTGGTGCGGGTATGTTTTCGACCACGCTGAGTTCAAATATTGCAAAATTTTTCGATTTCGCGAAATTCGATTTTCTTCGATTTCGCGAAATTCGATTTTTTTCGATTTCTAAGGGAGGACCAAGGGTAACCAAATAATTTTTTGTCTTCGATTTTGCTGCAAAGTTGTATATAGGGGTTTTCTGGGTCGCAGAACACGAATGTGAAGTCTGTTTTTCGATTCAGCCTTTCGTTAGCTCAGCATAAGCTTACAACTTAAGCTTACAACTTTAGCTTATATCAAACTAACGAAAAGCTGAATCAAAAATCAGATTCGTGTTCTGCATCCCAGAAAATCCCTATATACAACTTTTCAGCAAAATCGAAGACAAAAAATTTTTCGGTTACCCTTGGTCCCCCCTTAGAAATCGAAAAAAAATCGAAAAAAATCGAATTTCGCGAAATCGAAAAATTTTGCGATATTTGAACTCAGCGTGGTCGAAAACATACCCACACCAAATTTCAGCTCATTTTTAAGTTTCAGTTTTAAGAACTTTGAGTGGTGGGAGAGAATCTGGAAAAGACCCTAGCTTTTTAACTTTTCAAAAATTTTCGGTTCCCTTTGGTCCCTTACCAAACTAAAATTTTAAATTTTTAAAAATTTTTTATATTTTAAGATTTAAAACATTTTAATTCATCAGCCTCCAGTGTGCACCCATGCAAAATTTTAAATTATTGGTCAAAAAATACAAAGTTATGAAGATCCTAAGCGGTTAGCTGGATATCCCGATAGTCGGAGCTTCACCATTAAGGTAAAATAGGCGATTGAAACAATAATCATGTGTTTATCTCGTACAGTTGTTTTAGAAGAGGTTTTACAGTTTCAGTTTTCCAAATCCAAATCCAAAAATCCAAAATCGAAAATCATTTCAGCTTCAGTCGGTGGAAGAAAATTCTATCAGTTTCAGTCGGTAACACAAAATAGTTTCAGTTTCAGTTCTAGTTTCAGTCGGAGTTTGAGTTCATTCAAGAAAGGAGGTTTCTAACTTCTAGGTTTCATATAAAGCATAATTGGATGATTATTAAGCCTCCTCCTCATCCTGTAGAATAACCAAATTTTAGTTTCAAATTGCAGATTCTGTTGACTGATTAAAACAATTTTAATTTCAGTGTCAGGTCCCTTGACTTAAAACGGAAACTTGTTTTTGCTGTAAATAGTTTCAGTTTCAGTGACTGAAACATCACTACCAGCTGTGTGTGAGCTCTGAAGCATCTAGAAATATTTATAATTTTGAAAAAATTATCAAAGGTTAAAATTTAAAATGCAAATATTGGTATTCCACTGTAAAAGCGGATTTAGTCCCAAGTAATCCCACCATCCTATATGGGACGAGATCTGAATCTCATATCTCATTCCATCCCAACCCATGGGATCCCATCCCATTCGTCAACACTGTTACAAACTCTGAGAGCTCGCTGTGTGTCGGTAATTTAGGGTGGAATTTTTTAGATGTAACATGTAAAATGTTCTTACTTGAGATAAAAACGATCAAATACTCGATTTACTAGGACCCCTCTTGATCATTTCATATTCCCAACGAAATAAGAAATTTGCCGTGCAAAAAAGATTGAAGGGGAGCTTGGAGATCTTTGTTACTAAGGAAAATTATTTCTTCTGAAGAAGTTTTCCTTCTTTAAACTATTGAAAAACTTCCGCTTAGAATTCTATGTTTTTCTAATTGATTTTGACTTTAACCATCACTTCACGAAACATTAATTTTTCCAAAATATTTTCATTTGTTCCTCTCAGACACGGCAAAGTATAACTATTTGCTACGGGTGTATCCACTCTTCGTGAAATCTGATTGTTTTATTCACACTTTAACTGCCATCCATATAAAATTCTTTGTTTAACAAGCTTTATTGTCTTTCATTCAGCTATTCAATAAACAAAGGATTCAAATTATGTTTGTTTAAAAGTTTCTGAATATTATCATTTCTCGATTATAAACTTTTTCAGGGAGCATTGTCTTCTAAAAACGATATCACTTTACACTGTTAGTGGTCAAACGCTATTCACAGATTCAAAGTTTTCTGATAGTAGGGGGCTTGGCTCGTCACAAAATTGTTGCTTTCCGTTTTTGTTTTTAAATGTTAGTTATAAGTAAAAAATTGAATGTCCACCAAAGTTAAGTTAAAGTTAAGCAATATTAATTTTACTTTTTTCTTGACCAATAATCTCGAATTTTAAGGCTAAGAACCAGGATTTATATGGCAACTTTAACACAATGCTGTACGTGCGGGGTCAAGTAATCTTCAAATATATTGGGCCATAAAACTAATACAAAGATTAACACGTTGTGCCGCTTCGCTAGTGATATTGTATTGTATACAGTGTACTCTGGCAATAGGCGGGAACATGATAAGACAAATCATAAATAGTCGCCTATTTGCTTGGCTTAACATTTATGCCCTAGCTAGCCGGTCTCCATTGTAGCTTAAACTCTATGTAAATTAAAGTACTGCCCCGTCTGACTTTGTGCAGTGCGTCATACAAAATTTGATCCAACCCAGTTAACGTTACATGTGGGGTCCCCCCGTTTTGTTTATTCGTATTGAATTTCTTCAGCAAAAGTTATGCTATAAAGCTGGTCACACTTCTGGCAGTCATTGAATTGCTTCTATTTTGCGGGCGGGCGGACCATTTTGCGCAGATTGCAAAGTTTGCTTCACCTTTGCAGGAAATTTCTAGGTTTCTGAAAAGATTAATTCCGCTGAAACATTTCTTTTGTTAAATAATTAGTAGTTACTCGGCCTGTGGTTTGTGAGCTCAACTCTGCGTTAACTAACAGCACTGAAAATTCTGTAACTGGGTCCAGTTAGCTTTTATCGAAAATGGTTAAATCTTATATCATATGACTAGTGTTTGCTATTTTCAAACTTCGGTCAGTAGGTACCTTTTCGTCTTTATGAACTAATAGCGGCATTGATTTGAAATCCTAGATTAATAGGTTCTAAGTCCAGTTTTAAATCCAAAACAGGTCCTAATAATCAGATTCTGCTCATTACAGCAAACAACTGTGTCAGACCCTTACACTAGCTGTTTCTAATCAAGCCAAAAACTTTTATTTAGCATCCTTTAGAACTTTAGATCTTTCAGTGTAATATGCGAGCATGTCGAATAGGGTTACACCAATGAAATCCTCCTAAAACAGCTCGTCACGTCTCACATCTTACCAGCGACTGCATAGTGCATATTGAGGGTTATGCTGCACATTTTGGAAAGCCGACGACTATCTGTTTCTATTGCCATAGACCATTTTGTAGTACACAGCTGCTTTCTGTGAAAGCTTTTGTTAAAATAAATTGAAGATCATGGTTTTTGCCAATTGTCGCAAATTTTGCCTAATTTTCAACAAAGCATTACAACAAACGGTTCAGTGCAAGTCTTGCCCTTTCCAATAATGTGAAGCTTAATTTTTAGTCTTGTTCCAGTCGCTTGCAATAGGTTGCTTGATTGACCAATTTTTCATTTTCACCAACCATGTTCATTTTCCATTAAATGAAGCGTCAATTGTATCACAGTTGTAATTGTACAAACCTCCATCTCCACATTCCACGGCTAAATACACATTTAAATATAATTTGGCAGCTCCAGGCTTTACCAAGTGGTTATACTAGCAAGCAAGAGTAATGGTAAGATACCAAGCTCTTTATAATGGAATAATGGTGCACGATGCTTGGAACAGACAGACTTCAGGGACGGTTCCGCTTAGCGTTGCTAACCATGTATTTATCCCCAAATGGACTAAAATGATTCTAAAATTACAATTACACCTCAGCTAGGATTACTGCTGCGGCCAATCAGATTCTTGATAGTCTCTTCGCATGTATATAAACACACGGTTAACAACTCTAAACGGGTCACACCCACGTCAAGATATGAATGAATGGACACTCTAAAACATCCAAATTTTGACAGGAATTAGCTAATCTGAATTTAGATTTTCGTTCGAAAGCTAATAAACACGTATCAAACAACTATAATCGACATCATCTTAATTATTAATCTTTATATTAATCTTAATATCGATCATCATAATTTTGACCGAAATGTTATGAATATCATGCAAGCCGTGCAAGCTTATTCGATTAGGAGTTAGCACTGGCTTACTCTGCTCATCGTAAAGTTCTCTGGATTTTTCCGGGTTTTCTTATGTTTTTTCGTTATCTACAACATTTATTCTCAAATCGGTTTAAAGTGAGCCTGAGTTTTCCAGCAAACCTAACAGTGTGCTTATTGGTTATGCTATCTATTTCCTGAGGCAAAGAAAGTCTGATAATAATTGGCGAAAAGCTACTGGAGTTTCTCATATGACAGCAATTTGAAATAGGAGCAAAACAAGAGAAGGCTGGAACGGGTTTTCCCCATTATTTATCCCGGGCTAACATTTATAAAATTTGACCTATCGAGCTAAGGTTTGATATGGGTTTATGTTCGACCATGCTCAGTTCAAAATAGCAATGGGTAATGGATATCCGGATAACTTTATATCCGGACAATATCCGATTTGAGCAAAATATCCGCAAATGCCTATATATTTTCGGCAATGCAATAAAAACTTAACAACGTTTTGACAATTTATTAGTTATATATCTTTTTCGAAAATTTATCTAAAACATTGTTGATTGAAATTCACTGAATTGACGTGAATTGAAGTGAAACATTGACAAAAAATTTGAAATTAACTGCGAAATAAGAATTTTTTTGAAACTAATTTTTCAGTAGGCGGATGTGAAAAAATATCCGGGCCCATCACTAGGTTCTATATGGGGAATGACCACAGCGCATACGGATGCTGCTATTCGGCCTTAAGTAAAAAAATCACTAGGTTCAAATGTCGCAATTTGGTTCGATTTCATGAAATTAAACTTTTTCGATTCGTAAGAGGACCAAGGGAAACCGAACATTTTTGTCGCCGATTTTGCTGTAAAGTTGTATGATGGGGGTTTCCAGATTGCAGAACAACAGACCTAAGTGTATTTTTCAATTCAGATTTTCGTTAGCTTAGTATATATGAGATAAAGTTGTAAGCTGAAGATGTAAGCTTATAGTAAGCTAACGAAAAGGTGAACCGAAAATGGACTATAGATTCGTGTTCTGTGCAACGGAAACCCCGCTTCTGCGAGTTTTCAGCAAAATCTGAGACAAAATCAGTTTCATTTGGCCCCTGCGAATCGAAGGAAAAGCGAATGTTGCTAAATCAAACAAGACCACCCCTAAAAGGGATAATATTCCGTCATTGAGCCCTTTAGTTATATATCTTAATTTAAGTATTTCCAGATTCAAAGTTTAAGACTTTACTCACTTTACTTACTGCGTTATTTCACCTTTTGATCGTCGTGGTCGAAAACATTTCCTTACTGAATTTTTAAAAATTTTAGAACAGACGGGTGGATCGGAAAAACTCGTTGGTGCTTTTAAGGAGCGTTTGTAACAAAGGCAATTTTCGCATTTGAACAAATATAGGAATAGAAAGAATGTCTTTTGAATACCTTTAGCCTTAGGGTCCTATTGGTTGTATATTTCGGAATCTTTATTTTATTTAGCATTTATTTCTACTAAATTTCTTTATTCTCTAGCCACTCACAAGTTAATGGCGAATTTTTTAAATTCAGTATTGTCTAGAAAATTCTCAGAAACACTTTTTTCCAAAAGTATTACTTTTCGATAAAACTGACACATGAGATCGAACACCTGCGTTCTGAAGGCTAGTTATTTATTTCGTTTATCATTTTTATTAAAAGCAAACTTTTTCAGCTTTAAAAGAACTTGTGTAACACTTGAATGGGTATGAAGCAGCTTTTTTCTTATCATTCTTGTACCAATAGCTGGCTGAATTCTTACTAAATGACTTATACCTAGTCAAAGTACACAAAGGGTGGCGTCTCTTGCCTTTTGTAGAGAAAATTTTATGGCACACAAAAAGCTCGTGCACTGATAATTTGTTGGCTACTGATACTGACGGTAATTTTTGGTAGAAGCACTTAGTTTTAGTTCTGAATTATTATATCCGTTTGAAAGAAGATTTATATACATTTTTCTAAGGATTTTGCTCATCTTTTTAGAAGACATATATAATCTTACCTAAAACCTCGTTTGATTGGCTTCGTCACAAAACTTGACCTCAAATGATAATCGACTGACACAAATTTAGCAGGAGAGGCAGCAGTTAGTAGTAGCAGAACTTCAGCTAATTTTGTCGAGTCCTTGAAAATTTTTTATGACACATTCTCACTCGCAATTCGCACTTGCCTTGTGAGTACTCGCATGCGAGTCTAGTTTTTATGGAACTGCCCCCAGGGGCCAATTTTATAAAAACTTGCGAATTTGCAAGTGCGAGTACCTGCGTTGCAAGTTAGAGAATAAGCAAAATTGACTATAATTATTTTAAAAATCCTAACTTTTTCATAGAGTCTTTATCTTTATTGAAATGTCCCCGAAGTATACAACACATTTCAAAGTATTTATAAACTTTTTTAATTTGGTTAAAAACTGATAAAATTCAAGGAAGATATTCCAATTTTTAAAAATCGTCTAGATAAAATTTACTAGACGACTTTACTCGCAGTTGCAAGTTGCAAGTGACTGTTCCAGCGAGTTTTACGGAACGCTTACTAGGTGTTGGTGTTCAAACGGTCTTGCACCTTGCAACCCACTTGACTCGCAATTCGAGTGCAAGTACAGGTTCAGCACTTGATACTTTATGTATTACTTGCAACTAACTTGCAAATCGTCTACTTACAGCTGCGAGTTGTGGAATCCGCAACTTGAAAGTTTTTATGAAATTAGCCCCAGGTAACATGACACAATTGTCCGGAGAATTTAAAAAGCTAAAAATATTAATTAATTTATCGTTAATAGCTGAAATTATGATGCCTTCTACACTTCTACAGTTGCCAGCTTGTTGCCTTTAGAGCTCGCTGAGCATTTGCATGCATTTCTACATGTATTTTACATAATATATATACGTAGATTTGATTTTCTTACTTTCAGAAGTCCTGGTTACTGCTATTACTGTTGGACTGCCACATAATTACATCCCATTTTCTAATTAATACTTAATTAATTATTACTCTATTCGCTAATTCTTTATTGTGGAGTATCTCAGTCTTTCTCCGAGCAGCTATCGGTGTTATACAGAATCCGAGCTGCCCGCTGAAGGGCTAAGTATGCTTGAACGTGACTGATGACTGACGTGATCTTATTGACTTTCGACAACGAATACCAATTATGATGGACCAATTCCCTACGATCAGTGTCGGATTAATCATTTCTCTCGGGATTGGGCAAGAACGTGCATAAACACCAGACGGAAAACCGGATTTTTCCGGTTTTTTGCCCAAAAAAAACCGGAAAATCCGGATTCTGGAGGAGGGGGTGAGGGACCCCTCTAGGGAGGTGAGGTCCACGTCTGGGGGGGGGGGGGTGAAACCCCCCTCAAAACCCCCAAGCACATGTATAATAAACAAACACTGTTTTTATGGATAGAAAAAACGGCTAAAAACGCTAACAGATGGCAAATGTTGGCAATAGCAAGCAGACATGTGCAGCAAAGATGAGACCGGGTAACCGGGCTCAGTGTTGGCATCTGGGATGGGATCCCATGGGATCCCATGGGATCCCATGGGATGGGATGGGATGGGATTCAAAACTCATCCCATGTGGGATCAGTGGGATTTTGTGGGATCATTTTGACTTACAAAGCCTTCAAACACCGTTTTAAAATTTTTAAAAAGTGCAAGATTTTCATAAATTTCGCATAAAAATGTGTGTTCAATTTCATGATTGGTGTTTTGATGACTACTAGCAAGGCAAAGCATGGAGCTCTTTCAGGTGCTGGTATCCTTTTGTTGTAACCTTACAGGCTCTAATTTTTATGATAAACGTAGATGGAACTTTTCAAATATGGTGGTCTTTAACATTCTAGGACCAGTCCCGAATTTTCAGGTGAAAAAATAAAAAATCTTTGGTTTTTGCCGCTATTCTCTCAGTTCGTCATCGATACACCTGATTGGTTGATATAAATGGAAAAGGAACACCGAAATGAACATTTTTGCTTTTACGACCTTTGAGGTTGAGCTATGCTAAGCTAGCAGTTAAGGGGGGTTCATCATGAAAAATTTTTAGATAAACGGATTTCGTTCATTTTCGCACATAAAATAACCACATAATATCGTACATATCAAGTTCAAATTTTGAGTTGCTTCGTTCAGTTCTCCGCAATTTAGATTCTTCCATCAACTGTATGCAATTTGAATATGAGCCAGTAACGAGAGTTTTTGCAGACAATTGAAGCAAATTTTCGCAAATCAGTCAACTTCAAGCCTATATAAAATGAATAAATATGTTGAAATGCAAAAATTTGCAATTCTGCAATATAGCCTGTTCGTAAAATGCCTCTCTGTAAGAATCAACAATTTTCACAATTTTACAAAAAAAATTAATTTCTGCGCCAAAAAATTTCTACACTGGCAAAGGTTTCCAAGCAACATTGGGTATCGTTTGAAACCGTTATACATGTACGGTGCCACTGTAGAATTATAATTTTTATTTAGGACCTATAGTTTTTATAATCTGCAGCTAAACAAAACTTAATGACCAACTTAATGACGGTCACCAAAAGCAACCGAATTTAGCGACTTTCGGCAGTTCGCTAACTTCACAAATTATATAATTAAAATTTTTTGAAGACCTAAGTCAAAATTCTAATTCCACAGTGACAGAGTATCTGTTTAGAGTTTTAAAACTATACAAATGTTATCAGGTATCTTACACCTGTTTCGAGTTTTTTTGGCGCAGAATTATAATCGACACATTTTCCATTTCCTATTTCGACGCAGCAGACCTCTGGTTTGAGGTGAAGTTTTCCCTTAGTGCCACACCCAAGTTGCTTTCGCGATGAGGGGTAGTGCCATACCAAATTTGGCACCGGGTCCACGCTATGGCACTGAATAATAGCATATCGCAATTACCCGAGACGTAGGCAAGGCTAAGGTGAATTTTCTCAACAACCGAAGGAGATGAGTCTTAAATTTTATATTTTTTATTTATTTCATCTTAATTTTACACTACCTTTGAGCTATCTCTTGTGTGGTCAGATCAGTATAAGCCAAAAACGATTTCGGGGATCAAAAAACGGCCATTTTGAGGAAATCAGTTTTGTCAAAATTACTGCCAAATCTTACGGAGAATTTTGAATTATTTATGTAAGTATGAAAGTTATGTACATTGGTACACGAATTTCGACGAAGCTTGATGAGACTGTGGCTCAGTCGGCAGAGCGTTTGCCTAGTGCGCAAAAAGTCGTGGGTTCGAGTTCAACCGGAGGTCCGAATTTTTCGGACCTTCGGTCTCGGTGGTAAATGACTTTCTTCTTCTTTCTCATTTATTTATACTCAATCGATTTAGTCCTATCGATTTACTATCTACTCAATTTATACAATCTAACTGCACATTTTGTTGATGCCTGGAGCTGGAGTTCGTTGTTTTAAGCTAGAGATTTGGCCGACAAACGTTTGGCAAAACTGCGATTACTTTATTTTAAACATCAATTTTTCAAAAACTAGCCCATGGATTCGCGTAAGATTTGGCAGGAGGAAAAAGAAAAGACCTGTTGAGCCAAATCCATTTCCTTCGACCCACATGTCCTTCATATCATGGCACAAAAAATTTTGCCCGATTCTACAGTTTTGAGAAATCGATACTCAAAGTTTGATGGTCCAAATTTAGTTAGTATGTCAAAAACTTTTGCTGGTTTTTTTGCAAATTTTGTTTTTTCGTATTTACTGATTACAAGTTTTAAAGCGGTGTGTAAAATGTTTCCAACTCGCAAAATTCCGAAAGTTTATTGCGTCACAAAAGGATACCACCACCTTAAATAAGACCTTATGCCAATATTAAAATTTCAATGCTACAGCGATTGTAAGGCCAAATACTGCAAGTGGGATTATATGGGATTGGAAAAAGCAAGATCGGACAAATGGGATGGGATGGGACGGCGAATTTGAAAATCTAGTGGGATGGGATGGGATGGGATCAGAGAATTCGTCCCATTTGCCAACTCTGACCGGGCTAGTTTGGGTCACTAAATGGACCAGGTCACCGGGTCACAAGGAGCTCTTGGACCGGTATTTTTAATTAGGGAATTGGTTTTAAACTGTTAATTGAACTGTTAATTTTTGTAGCCTTAAAATTTCACTGATCACTCAAACACCAGAGTGAAACCGTCAGCTTTATTTACCTAAAATATTTTGTGAAAATAATAGATTTTGATCCCAAAACTGGACCAGAATCCAGATGACGGGCTATCTTTGGCAAAAGTGTCTGTTCAGAACCCTAGTTCATTTCCGCTTTGAGACTTGGGAGAGAATTCTCTCAAATCAGGCATAATTTTTGTCTGGCTTAGTTATACATGTTAACTTTTTAAATTTCTTTTAAAAAGTGGATAAGTTTTGCACAACTTCAAATTGGAGACCCCAAGAAAGTCAAATTTCAAAAACACTGCCTCACCCCAGATAAAACTTTTTTAACTTTCCCACCTAAAACTTAAATGTTTAAATGTGTCAGTGTTCGACACGCAACATGGTCACCGGTTCACCGGATCAAGAAATAGTGACCCGGCTTCAGCTCTGAAATGCAGGAGGGGAAGTTTGAGGGGGGGGGGGTGAACCGTTGGCCTTAAAAAACCGTATTTTTCCGGTTTTTGGCTAAAAAGCTAAAAAACTCGGATTCTGGAAGGATCAGGGATTCCGCTGAGGGTTTGAGCTCTTGATCTGGGGAGGAAACCCCCCAACCCCCCCCTAAGCACATATATGGTACCTAGCATAAGAGTATGATAGCTGCCTTGCTTTATGTATTATAAGCGCGATACATCCCGTGCACACTACCGGCCGACCTCTTGCAAATTGAGGCCCAGTCGAAACGGGGGTTGTATGCTTACTTGCTCTATGCTTGTGTGCTAAACCTCGAAAGCACAAGCAGCAGCTAATTTTAGGACCGTTTCGAGCCTTGGAGCATCACGCATAACGGGCGAAATCGTTTGAAGAGATGGGTCCAATTTAAAGGGGGGGGGGGTCAGTCGTTAGCGTGGAAAGGATGTGCCACGCTTATAATACACTCAGTACGGCAGCGGCAGTCTTATGTACACTTGGCGCTAGCCACCTCTGTAGCCTAATCTGCAATTACTTTTATCTTGTTTTAAACTTTCTTAACTTAACTTTGCTTGACCAATTTATGGATCATTCCACTAAATGGGGGTGCCAAAAATTTCTTGGATGGGTTTCATGTTTTGCATGAATGTTACATCATGCGCCTAATCTGATTTCAAAAATAACGTTATGAGAAAGTAATTACTACAGCAAGGTAAATCTAAGAACGTTCTTTTTGTACGCAATGAAATCGACGGTAACTTAAACTTTGTATGGACTATGGAGCACATGAATTGAAGACTAATAAATTCAAAAATTTATAGATTTAAAAAAATCAAGTCATAAGTATTGCGCTTTTAAGTAGTTCGCTTTCAAATAATACCCATTGTTAAGTGATAATCCGGAACTTTTAATTTTAACCTATTTTTGAACGTCCACCATGTTACATCTGACTCCACAAACCTATATTATGTGTACATTTTCAAGCTTTATCCCTACACATGACATTTACATTTTCCCGAGAATTTTCAAGCCACACCAAAATTACACCATATTGACGTTTCCTTCAGTTCTTAGTAGAGATGAGATCAGGGCCGAGAAAGCCCGGCCCGGCCCGGCCCGGCCCGGCCCGGCCCGACGGGCCGGGCCGGGCCGCGCAGACCTGGTTTCCAGTCAGGGCCGGGCCGGGCCGGGCCTGAGGAAAAATTAGTAAGGGCCGGGCCGGGCCGCGCAGCTTCCAACGAAAAAAGCCCGGCCCGGCCCGGCCCTGTTCGGCCCTGCCAAGCCTTGACGTTTTTCACATTAATTTATTGCATACATACACTTTCGAATTCTAATATTTGTTTTTGCCTTCCTAAATTCAAAATTTCTTGCTTTCTTTGTATCAAATGAGGCTGCATGTACCAAATATTGTTAAAGTTTCTGTACAGTTTTTGAAATTTTAGTAGATAAAGAGTGCCTCCGTGTATACATCAGCTTTCGAGTAACTGAAGTTTAAAATTCTATTTCACACAACAAACAAACAAACATTCAAACATGCAAAACATTTAACTATTTTGGTAAATCGACCTCAAGCTAATTTAGTACATGTATTAATTTCCTTAGCAATTTAGGATGCTGAAATATTCGTAATGCACTGTTTTTTGAGAGAACATCGACTTTGAATCTCGAGAATACGATAAAGCGGCAGAACACAAAATTCTAAGTGTCTCAACACTTTATAGAAAATTTTTTAAAAATCAGGGCTTTTCAGGGCCGGGCCGGGCCGCGCAGACCTAAACGGCGCTCAGGGCCGGGCCGGGCCAGGGCCTGAAATTTTTGACACAGGGCCGGGCCGGGCCGGACAGACCTAAAATTTGAACAGGGCCGGGCCGGGCCGGGCCGAAAAAGTCGGCCCTGATCTCATCTCTAGTTCTTAGGAACCTCGTCCAAACCTAAACCGTATATTACAAGCATTATACGCTTTCAAAAGCGTATATTAAAGCGATTGTTACTAGCGTAGGTCGTATTCAATTTTTAGACGATATTTACATTTTTTGCTTCTGAAAGCCAGCAAACAAGCTTGCTGTCTTAACCTTTCTATCCTGTAGCTGGCCAGACAAGCTAGTTTTTTGTGTTGGCGACTACCTTTGCACTAAATGCATTCACAAATATAAACAACTCTATTTTTGCACTGTTTTGCCCGCTTTCTTAATATGCCTATACAGATTTACACACACATTTTATTTCCAACTTCATATGCCAGCTGTATTTTATTTAACACAAAAAACGTGAAAAGCACGAAAACGTACAAAGCCCAACTTTTGCAACTATCCCGTTACTGCTAAACTCAAACAATGTTTCATTTACTGGTATCATGAGAATGCTTATGCAAAGTGAATCTCTTGAAGATTACGGTACTAGGTGGCTCAGTGATTTTCTACACCCGATATTTTGAATTTTAAAGGTTAAAATTGGAAAAGTTGGTAGGTGTCACTGTCTTAGTTAATTGACATAGAGCTGTAAAGAAAACCAAATTTACACCTAGTGGCCATAACATTCAAGGGAGCCAAAAAAGCAACAGTCAAATTACAATTAGTGCATCAAAAGTTGATGCCGCTTTTGGTCTCTGCTAGAAGAAAACACATACGAACATTCGTTACAGATCCCAACTATTCCGCTGGGCAAACCATAGTCTACTGGCAAATATGACGGCAGTCTGATGTGATCAAGGAAGCATCTATAATGACCTTGTATGACAGAGCCATCAAGATCGGGAGTCGGAAGCCGGCCTCCAAAATGTCGCAGAATTTTTAGAAACTTTTTAGCTTTCGGGGGAGTCCTGTTACAAGGACAGCCAATTTTGGAGCATTTAGCAAATTCAATTTTGTAGGTAGTTCGGGTGCAATGGGAAAGCAAAAACTTAAGTTCCTCCACTAAACTTGGTTTATTTTGCAAAGAAGTTCTCGTCAAATTTGTAAGAAAGGCATGTTCTTCATTGTAGTTTAAATCAGAGTATACGGTAGATTCGCTGTTCCGGTAAACAGTGTTAGCAACTGTGGGAAAGCCGTTATAAATATCCGGTGACAAATAGCCGGCGCATATCCTAACGGCATTATCCAAAACTTTTCCAACTTTTTCGTCTTTAGAAAATTCGTCGAGATGTCGGTTTTCCCAGGGAGAAATGTCATCATCAGGCAACTTTTTCGGTATCACAACCCCTGCAAGCCGGAAAGAAAGGGGACCCCAACGCCTCTCAATCATGTTAAACTTTGAATGCCCAGGTGCATAGCACAGATTGGCAAAAATGTCAAGGCCCAGGGTTCGCCAAAGTCGACCGTACATTAAAATGTTGCCAAGTGATTTGGTAGTCCAGTCAGGACCACCATCACAAATGTTAATAACAACACTTTTGCCGGTTACTCGCAGATATTCAGGAAGAAAGCTGAGCATGTCGTTAACGTGACGACAAGATGTGCTGTTATAAAATTTTTGGGCATAAACATACAGATGCAATGTCCCGTTTCGGGGAACTTTAATTCGCTTTCGCTCCAATTTGTCATAATATACGTTTTCCTTTGCTCGCTGCGGACTTTGCGATCTCGAACGATTGGTTAATGTTAAGCGAGGCACAGGAACTTGCTGAGATGAACGGCTTCGGGATGGCTTCGCCTGAAGCATCATATAGCCAGAGGGCACAAGTTTAGCGTCGCTAAGAGGGAATGAATGATCCGGCAGATTGGGCGTATCAGAAATTTGGTGCATCCCTCTAGGCCTATAGTACTGGCTGACTGCTGCGGTGCCTACATTTATTTTATTCTTATTATCGGACGACATTAAAATGGCTTCATTTTCACAAAATTGTCCGAATTCAAGGGCTAAATTAATTTGGCTTGCTGAAAATTGAAAATCTGCGTGTTCGTTAAGAACAAGGTCATTGCGTCTATGGGGCTGTTTAAAAGGCAATATCTGCTGATAGCGAGAAGCTGAGTTGAAATTAGAATTGGGTGGGAGCCCAAGCCGCCGAATCGTATTTCAGCTAACTGAAGGGGGTTTGTCAGGGTATTTTTGCTTCAGCTCAAAGTTAACCTTTCGTTGGAGCTCAGCAACTGACACGCCACAGGCATATGTCGTAGCGTCGTGTCGTTTCTCATGAGCGCCTGCAGCCGTCTGAGTCAGTAGAGTACCCACGGATTCCACGATTTCAGGATATTTTTGATAAAGCGGTGGTCTACCAGGTTTCGAAACTTTGGGAGGAGGAGAAAATTGAATTTGATTTCTAGTGTCGCATGATTCCGTAAACAGCCAATCTAAACATTCGGAATCTGAGTCGTAGTCCTCCAAAAATTTGTTGAATTGAGAACTCTCCGCCATACACAGGTAAGGTAAAACAAATCATAAAATAAATGTGTACAACCAAACTGAAACAAAAATAAACCTTGCCAGAATTAATGTTACAAGAGTACATAATGATAAGAATATGACGAAGCAAGCTCTCTGTTTTCATCTCGTAAGCCATGATCTGTACACTAACGGCCGGGCCCATCTTTCCTCACAATTGAGTATTTTTACTTCAAAAACCTTCTCCTATTATCTTTGCGTTCTAAAGCTAAAGTTCTAAATTTCAAAGTGCGTTGACGTTATGTTTTCGAGCTTACATTGACACATGCAGGAAGTGAGCATTATCATGCGTACAGGGTAAGCATTTGCGGATAGTAGTGGGGGTCGCAGCGGGCAGCGACTCGCGAGCTGAAACCAGAGAAAGGTTCGCTGTCACACTATTTTCATTATGTACTCTTGGTCTTACACATAACAATATACCCAATAGTTTGCAAGGCTAAAATTAGGTTGGCAGATAAAAAATGTAAAAGTTCTCAAAATGTAATAGACATGCAATATTTGGCCGAAGTTTAGCCTAGTTACCTCTAATTGAAGCCTCACAATATGCAACATCAAAAACGTAAGAAAAATAAACCGTTCATGCCAAGAACGTGACTTTATTTTTAAGTTCAGTTCTTTGCTCAGAATAATTGAAAGCAGTGCGGCAGGCCTGATTTATCCATGCCTTGACCGACTTATCAATACTGTCAACGCATGTAGGAATCGCTACATCAGGAAAATATTTGTTCAGTTCTTTCAATAAAACTCTCAGTCTGCGCCAGCAAAGCGGGTGTTTCGAATATATTCGGTTGACGAATTTTCTAGGTGAACCTGTAACACCCGAGACCTGAAGCTCTTCTCTGTCAAACAAAATCTGCACCAACTGTTTGACCATTTTCCTTTTCGAATCAGGGAGATCCAAATTCTTCGATAGAACTTTGTTATGGTACCATGCTCGGCTGACTGCGTACGACCCTTCGGCGCCAACGTATTGGTCACCAATGTAGTACGCGTCACCTGGTGTTTGAGGGCATTGGCACTTGGTATACACAACATGAAAGCAGACATCCTTGCAAACATGAATCTTTCGCTTAGTGGTGATTGTAGCCCTAAAATTGGATGGAAAAGTTTTAAACTCGTATTCACAAAATTTTAATTACCTTTCATAAATTTTGAACTTTCGCTATTGTTTAGTGTTGTTGATCGGCCAGTTGGGAAACGGCCGGCCGGTCGGATGCGCTTATGTTTTTGCGGTTTATCAGAATTTTCTCAAGAAATCGATTTTAAATTATTTAAATTAATATTAAATTAAATTTCGGCCGGTCAACAACACTACTATTGCTACGTCGACCAGCCAATGAAAGTATGAATCAGAGTGAAATTATCAACGACATGCATTACAGGAAGGCAAAACCATTGGTTACTGTCATCTCAATTTCAAAATTACAAAAAATTTTAAATCGTAAAGTTAACACCAGCAGCTTAGAAAAATTCAATTTTACTACGAACCCAGCTTGACGGGAACGGCAAGGTGAAGCCCGTTCCTGGAAATGAGATGTTTCAGGACTTCGTTGGCAGAAAGAGGTTGACACATCAGTGTTTCCAGGTCTCGGGTCCATACTAATGGAAAAGTTGGACTGTCGTGGTGTCTTTGGCGGCGACGAATCTGCAATCGCAGCTCTCAATGCACCTGGCAAGCTGCAGGACATCTGGCTGGATGTACCTGGCAAATCTTGAATAGGACTGGGTACAGGGGTTGAAGCGCGGAATGTCGAAAACACAGTTGGCCCATCTTCTGTTTGTGCGTGCATGTCTAAAGAACACGAAAAGAAAGTTTGGAATTTCTAGCTTCTGCATGCTTGCGATCGAAATAATTCGCTCTTATTTAAAATAACGGCACAATTCACCGAATATCTCTATCGAAATCACCGACAGAGCGTAGAATGTTTTAGTCTAAACTTAACTGATAAGTTGCAAAGCCTGGTTCACACTGAGATCCTATGTCTTTTGTCTTGTGTCTTTATTTTAGGTCTCATGTGTTATGTATGCCTTCTGTCTCAGGAGTAACTACGAAAGCTAGTTTGTCTTAAGATATAAAACATAAGACATAAGACATGTAAGACAGACACCAGTGTGGAACAGAGCCAGCATAGACACTTTTAGTTTATGCGCATCAAGACAAATTTTTTTGCTTTTAAGCTTTAATTAATATCCAAACTATATATCAGTTCATCAAGAAGCCTTACCGAAATTCGTACTTCGTACTTCCATGGAAGGTTGACAAAACTGTTTTGACCGGCGGGCAACACGACCTGAGAACTTATTAACAGCATTGGATGATTTAGCCAGATGATCTAATTTCGCATTCAATGATTCTTCGAGGGATGAAATTCTACGTAGAATTGCGGCATGATTAAGCTTAACCGTGGTTCTCAAGGACTGCAGTTGAAAATCATAATTCCGATCAGAATTAGATTTTTGAATGTCAACACTATTGGGCGAAGTAACTTTATTAGCGCATTTTGGCAATCGCAGCATTTTATCTGCGGTAGAGTTAACTGCAATGTTTGTAGAACCTGTCAATTCTGGAGATGCGATTCTGTCTGAATTTGACTCCTTGGCTAAATGGCATCCGGCACAGTTCCCAATGGTTTTGCTTTCCCGCAATTTCTGAATTTTCATAACGAGATCATTTTCAAGAGAAGAAGCTTGAGCACGTCCCTCAGCTGATTTAGGGAAAATACCCATAACGTGAACGGGGAAGACATCTCCCTTCCACCGTCCCTGTGTATGCGCATTTAATTTGCATTCCGTAGGTTTCAAAAAGGAGCTGGTATACATGCGGCCTACATAAACTTTTGATTGACTGTCGTCATTAATGTAAACGACAACAAATATGTCGGAACCCTTGGCCATATTAGGAAAATGCCGACAACTTAGGAACTTTTGTCTAAATAAAATAGAAACCGAACTAATTACACAAATCAACCAAATAATAAATAGCTCTTAGTGAACGGTAAAAACTAAGAAAACAATTACATCTTGCTGCTAAATTGTTATTTGGAAAAACAAAAGTAAAAAGCAAAAGGAGAGAAAAATTCCACGTTCTGCATTGAAGAGTGAAAGAAATGTACTTAGAATTAAATAATAATGTCAATAATAATAATAATAATAATAATAATAATAATAATAATAATATAATAATAATAATAATAGTAATAATAATAATAATAACGCAAGCCGTAAAGTAATCAAAACAATGTTGTGACTTAGTAAATATTACTCAAAATATTTACACTTAATTTTACTGAGTTATTAAGAAGTTTATTTTCAGTGTATTAAAGCACTAATTAGAATGTATTCTAAAAAATTGTCTAAAAAACTAGAAAATCAAAAATGCTGGCTAATTAATTATGGATTAGGCTATTTCGTTCAATCGTACATGACACATGAAGACAGCTAAGCTTGGAGCGTTCATACCAAAGTTTTTCCTAACTAGCCCTTCACTGTACAAAATGCTGTAAAAGTGCGCTACATAAAATAAGTCAGCTAAATGTATACTGCAAGTCATCTATTTCCAAGACGGCTCAAACTGTGTAGGCCCAGCAGACAGAAAAATGTTGCATTACCTTACCTGGTTTTTATACTGTCTGCGAAAAGGTTAGCATTAAGGAGACAGCAAAAAACTGCCTCATTGAAAACCGTAGGTACGCTTTAAAACCGTAGGTACGGTAGGTTTGTAACAAGCGTTTAACGCCTGTAATATACGGTTACTATTTGGACGACGTTCCTTAGCCATTTTAACAGGTGTTCGCAATTTTTGACCTTTTCAACCTCCGTGGTGCTTTCCTGTGTGCTGTTCGGGAGGTCCCTGGGTCGACACCCGGCAGAGCCAAATCTTTACGTAATTGACCGCTGAGCGGCAGTTGACTGATTTTGGCGGTTTGATTGCAGCGAATAAACTGCAAAAATTCACGACGCACTGTTTTGCTGAAGATTAGTCGAAGAGTGCTGAATGTCAGACTGTTAACAATAGTTAAGATAAAGGTGTATTCTGGAATGAGGGACCACGTAAGTTGTGGCAAACACTGCAACAGAGCATTAATGAACGATATGTACAAGATTGTATCTTCGGCCTTCCTTATCGCTATGGTTGACGTGTCAGCGGAGATTTGAATTCCCACATCACTGTTATGTCTGTGAAATCGAAGAATCGCAAAGCACCCGATGTAGCCGAGAAAAGTAATGGCAGGGAAAACTAATCCATTGACAAACAGAAACAATCGAAATTGTCGTTTTTGTTCCATGGTTGCAGACCCAATAAATTCTCCAATCAGACCAGGTTTTATGTAATATTTGTAGTTATAGAGGAACATAATCCCAAAGGTTACAAGCAGCACTACAATGTTTGTAACAGTGCTGACGCAAACATAAAACCGCTTACTGTCAATCAACGCCGAAAGATAAATCCGGTTAGGACGTTTCAGCAAATACAGTAACCGACACATTACAACGACTGCATGGTGGTAAAGTTGACTGCACTGCGTAAATATGGTGATATATCCAGTAAATCCGACTATCGAATCCAATGGAACCAGAACATGACCTGTAAGTGTGACCAAACCACTGTAAGCTGACAGAGTTAGGCCCAAAATATCTGATGCCAGTTGACTCAATAGCAATGTGTGGATGGGATGTTGTTTGCTTAGTTTACAGTAAACAATTTGAACGCCGGTTAAAGCACAGAATGAAATCGCGGCGACCGATAGCACCAACTTTATTATCTGAATTTCGAATCCGGCCGCCTTTAAATCCTTTGCAATCAGCTTGTCTGACCATACAGTGTTGTTTTGGGCTGACATACTGTTTAGAAGGAATGGTTGATATCTTATGTAGAAAACGGAAAATAAACTTTCTAGGTTTCAAATCTGCATTGTTTAAGGCGAAACAAGATTTGGGAATACAATGACTTGAGTATAGTAGAAATTAAATAATCTGGTAAAGTCTAGAGAACGCTCTAGTGCCCACACCAACTTGATTATTTTGCAAGTTTGCACCAGCTTCTGTAAATTACTTTTCAGAGAGTCAACTGTTTTTGCTATTGTAATTAAAGTCTAGCTTTTCAAGCTCACAGTTGGCGCACTATTATTTAGGACTATGTTCCGAGTTCCCTGACTGCAATTGATCCGAAACCTTTCAGACTTTTCCCTGGATTAAAATGACTTTCTCACAGTAACAACGTATTATCTAATGGCTGACACTTTAAGCTGCTGTATAACGAAGAGGTCGTAATAGAAAAAGCAGTATGGAACCGTGTCAAAAATGGGCGTTAAATTTATCGCGTAAACGATTTATTTACACGATATAATTCGTGTAAAAATCGTTTGAGCGGCTTCTTTTAATGTCTCCTGTTTTGAAGTTTTTACAAGAAATCTGCAAGCTAGTGGTGTAACTTAGCAAGCAAAAACCTTGTGCTTAACTTTTTCATTCATTATTTTTGACTTGGAAAGATTACCAATCGTGCTTGCTACCGGAACGTAAAAAGTTCGGAAGAAAAACACAGCTAAAAAGAAACGTGTAAAAATCGTGTAAGTTTGTTACAAAACGTTTGAAATTCGTGTAAAATAAATCGTTTACACGAATTTATTTTTGACACGGTTCCTATCCCGATCCTGACACTAGTTTTTATTTCACTGGAGCGGAATATATTCCCTGGTTTAATATAGCATCTAATGGATGAATGCTGTTGTAATTTTGTGCTGCCTGCCTTCCCCTGCAACATGTACTAGGCATTTTAGAATAAAGGCAAACAGCAAAAACAGCCGTATTAGTTTTGAGAAATCAAATGCAAATTTGTTTCTGAATTAAATTTTACGATATAAGTATTTTTAAATTCCACAGTATGCCCTCGCGTTATTTGTAACTCAAATGCTCGGCAACCGTTTATCGAATGGTGACCGTGACACTTTGCAGACTACAAATTAAGTAATAACAATTATGCCAAATTGTACCAAATCAGACTTAAATTAGCCGATGACTACTGTTGGCTGGTTAAGCGTCGGAAAAGGAAATTCTGCCAAATTTTGCCATTTGAAAAAGGAACAGAGTTTGAAACGTGTAGTCGATAAGACATTAGGCAGTCACTGTCCGAGTTCATTGCAGCCGGCTTAAATCTTAATCTTAAAAATTTTATATAGTCCGAAATAGGACTATGTAATGTAAAATTCAAAATAAAGTCGAAAAGGTCAAAAGAAATTAGATATAATATTGATTGTGATCTTCTGTGGAAATATCAGTTGCTTAACTTGTGAAGTATGCTAATCTGAGTCTGGAATAGAGTATTTGAACATCCAAGCAAATATTGTATAGAATGATTATTGTGATAGTATCAGAAATTGCCAGTTAGCTAAAACCATTCGGAAACTCAAAACAGGGACATTGACTCGGATTCTGACAGAACTAAGGCTAGAAATAACGCCATTAATTGGTTTAGATCACGCAAAATAAATGGAACATCAGACTAATGCAGCTAAACAAAGATCAGCTAAAAACTAAACTAATAAGCAAAAACATTAACCTTCCCAGGTCTTAAATAAGACCCCGCTTATCAAGAAATGCATTTAAACTTTTGACTAAAATCAATTATGAAATCATTCAATGAAATTATTAAGAAAAGGTTATTAGAAAAATATTGTGCAAGAAGCAGAAAAATAGCAGGCACACCTTTGCTAAAAAAAGTGTTTTATGCAGCTATAGTGTAGTGTTTGAGAAACCTGAAAAACAAACTATGAAAAGAGTTCCGTACAAGGACTTTGAGAGATTACTTTTTGGAGTATAATAAAGTAACAGTTGCCCTGTTTCTATATATGGCGACGAGGGTGGGATCCGAACCCACGCGGGGAAACCCCAATGGATTAGCACGCAAACAAGCAAGGACACTTCGCAAAAGTTTGCCGCAATCGTCCAAAAGGTACAGTGAACCCTATTCATGCTGTTGAACTATCCGATCAAAGTGACACAGAAAATGAATCTGTCCATGTCCTTAGTGTAGACTCTGAAAACCTGAAGAAGTCCATTACTTGCACGTTGGTCGCCGGAAGCCTGGATAAGAAAAATCCAGTCACGTTTACGGTTGATACTGGCGCACAAGCAAGTCTTATTCCTAAAGACGTCTACGATCAGAAATTTAAAGATCAGCCGCTACATGCTACCAAAACCAGACTGTACAACTTTGACAAAACCCCATTGAAAATATATGGATACCTGGAGACGACGCTCCTATTTCATGATAGAAAGACGAAAGCGAAGCTATTCGTGGTTAAAGGAAGTCAATGTATTCTGGGAATTGATCTAATCCAAAGTTTAAAGTTGACTATAAAAGGTGAGAATCTGTCCATAGCAAGCATCTCAAAAGATGATCTACTACAACAATTTCCGAACTTGTTTTCTTCAAGTCCAGGTACAATTAAAGGATTCATTCATAAGATAAAGCTGAGAGATGATGCTTTTCCAGTAGCGAAGAAACTGCGAAAGATTCCATTTGCTTTAAAGGAGAAAGTTACTGCAGAACTGAAACAACTGGAACAGGATGGAATCATTGAAAAGACAGAGCACAGTGATTGGGTCCATCCGTTTGTGGTAGCGCCGAAACCAAACGGTGACATTCGTTTGTGTTGTGACCTCAGAGAGCTGAATAAAGTGACGGTCGATGATAAATATCCTCTACCGAATGTTGAAGAATCCTTCAGCCAGGTTGAAGGTGCGAAGATTTTTTCTAAGATTGATCTCCGCAAAGCCTATTTTCAACTTGTCCTAGCCGAAGAAAGTCGACCACTAACATCATTTCTGACCCATGATGGACTGTACCGATATCGAAAATTGCCGATGGGTTTGAAGACATCAGCTAGTGCTTTTCAGAGAGCAATGGAAATCACTTTGTCTGGAATCCCAGGAATAATCACATACCAAGATGATATTCTAATCTCTGGTGAGTCCAAACAGCAACACGACAGCAGGCTTTATGAAGTTTTACAAAGGTTGGAGAAAGCTAACGCCCGAGTTCAATTTGAGAAATGCTCTTTTGAAAAATCAGAAATCGATTTTCTTGGACACCGTCTTTCTGCCGACGGTATCAGACCGAATGATAAGAATATCGACAAGATCAGAAATGCTGCTGTTCCGACTGACAAAAAAGAACTTCGTCGATTCCTTGGCCTCTGTGCATTCTGCCTGAAATTTGTTCCGAATTTCTCAACAATCGCCGAACCCCTAAGAAATATGGCAAAAGAAGACGCTGAATTCTTTTGGAACGAAGAATGTGAAGTTGCCTACCAAGAGCTTAAACGGATGATTGTGACAAGTCCGACCTTAACAACGTTCGATCCTAGATGCAAGACGATAGTCACCACTGACGCTTCTGATAAAGGTTTGGGAGCCATCCTATCCCAAATGAAAGGTAACAAAGAATTGGTCGTTGCCTTTGCGTCCAGAGCGCTGACAGTATCAGAAAAGAACTACTCTGTCAGTGAAAAAGAAGCGCTTGCCTGCGTTTGGGCGTGCGAGCGTTGGCACACATATTTGTTTGGCCGTCAGTTTCTGTTACGAACTGATCACCAAGCGTTAACGACACTGCTGCAGTGCTCAAGCGGAAAAGGTCGACGTCCTCTACGCATCGCAAGGTGGTACTCACGACTGTTAGAGTACGACTTCATCGTCGAATACAAGCCAGCAAACCTGAATCAGCCGGCAGACTACTTATCTAGACTGCCTAAAGAATGCTTGCCTGACGGTGATCCCCTTCCAGACAGTGGGATTATCGCAGCAGTACAAGAATGCACAGCTATAACAATGGAAGAAATCAGACAACAAACAGGTAAAGATGTAACCCTTCAGCAAGTATGTGACTACTTGCAACATAACTGGCCTCGTAAGCACAAGCTTACAGAAGACATCCGACCATATTATCTCATAAAAGAAGAACTATCAGAAATTCAAGGAATTCTGTTTCGAGAAGAGAAGATAGTTTTACCAGAGAAGCTTTACCAAAGAATCATAGAAGTTGCCCATGACTCTCATCCTGGGATAACACAGACGAAACAAAGGATCCGCCAAGTCTACTGGTGGCCTTCAATGAATCTAGATATTGAAAACTACATAAAGAATTGCTTTCCTTGCCAATTGAGCGATAAAGCTGTCATTGCCCATCGATCACCTATAAAGCCAGTCCCGGCGCCTACACAACCGTGGACGAAGCTAGCCCTAGACATTCTGGGTCCTTTTGAAACTGCTCCTACCAAGGGAAGATTTCTCCTAGTTCTCACAGACTACACAACGAAATGGCCAGAAGTAGCCAGCTGCGACAGAATAACGACGGATAAAGTCATTGCCTTTCTGCGACCCATTTTTGGTCGTTTCGGGTTGCCGAACGAATTGGTTACCGACAACGGTCCCCAATTCACTGCACAGAAGTTCCGAGAGTTTCTCAGGTCCTGCGATATTCAGCATTGCCGTACTGCCGTATATAACCCGTCAGCAAATGGCTTGGTTGAACGACTTAACCGCACTTTAAAGGAAAGAATACAAGCAGCAACCATCCAAGGCAAAGAGTGGTTTCAATCTATTGAGGACATTTTGATAACTTTCCGTAGTACCAAACACAGGTCCACCAATCTAACACCAGCAGAAATGTTGCTAGGAAGAGACATTCGGACAAAGCTAATTCCGAAAACATCTCAAAGTCAAGCAACAAGTGACTACCAAGAAAAGTATGCCAAAGACGCTAACAAGTATGTTAAACCAAAAAGAAAAGAAATTAAAGTCAGTGATTTCGTTCGACACCGTTTACCACAACATCGAAAAGGACACTCAGCCTATTCACATCCGTTGAAAGTCATCAAGAAAGTCAGTCCCAATACATACTTGCTAGAAAATGGCCAGACCTGGAATGGAAAGGATCTTACCCGATGGACTGCAAGACAAGTACGACGTACAACTGATGTGTCAGAACCCCTTCCAGAGGATAACTTTGACATTGTTGACATTGAACCTATACCTGAATTGGCACCCCCACTGCCTGTTGAAGAACCTCGCGTCGAGGCTAATCCCCTTCGCCGATCCACTCGCGATCGCCGCCCACCGGAAGTCTACCTACCTGGGCAAGATCGTTTTGTACGCGCTCGACGATTTTAAAAAGGAAAGGAAAGATGTAGTGTTTGAGAAACCTGAAAAACAAACTATGAAAAGAGTTCCGTACAAGGACTTTGAGAGATTACTTTTTGGAGTATAATAAAGTAACAGTTGCCCTGTTTCTATATATAGAAGCAAATATTTGATGATGGTTCATTAGAATGTAGTTTTTAGTTAAGTAGGTTCGTAAAATGGCAGTAAAACCGGGTACCATTGGCGAACTAATTCTAACCATCAAACAAAAACTGCTGTTTCGATTGTTTCTGTTTGGCAACGGTTTAATTTTTCCAGCAATTACTTTTCTTTGCTACATCGGGTGCTTTGTGATTCTTCGATTTCATAGGCATAACACTGACGTAGGAAATCAAATTTCTGCTGACACGTCAACCATTGCAATACGGAAGGCCGAAGATACAATCTTGTACATATCCTTCATTAATGCACTGCTGCAGTGTTTGCCACAACTCACGTGGTCCCTCATACCAGAATACACCTTCATCTTAGCTATCGTTAATAATTTGATATTCAGCGTACTTAGACTAATCCTTAGCGAAACAGTGCGTCGTGAGTTTATACAGTTTATTCGCTGCAAGCAGACTACTAGCATAATTAAACTGCCTCCCAGCTAATTTTACTGATGTACAGATTGGGCTCTGCAAGATTTGGCCCTTCCGACCTGCAGATAGGATGCTATACCATTGGACCGCAGAGTTGTTTCTACAACTTTTATCTTAATTGCCCAACCAGTCAGCAGAAGCGTCATTTGCAGATCCTGATGCAAACTTTTGCAGTTTATGCGCTGCAAGCGAACCACAGCCATAAATTGAACTAAAACTCAATTAATGGAAAGATTTGTCGATTTAACGGACCTTCTGAAGTGCAGACATGGATGCCACACCCACATCTGCACCACAGAGTTTTTTCTACAAGTTTATGTTTGTTGGGTCAGATCTCATAATATCCTGATAAACGTTAGTGAACGAACTTATACACCGTTCTGTGAGATCTGTGAGATCCTCATCATCGACGACTTTCATCAGAGACCATCGACTCCCTTAGTTTAGTTATATGGCTTGCGTAGCTGATGAAATATTAAGCATTTTTGCACAGGAGCTGAAGCCTATTTTATGCTCACAAAGAGCTAAAACAACTTCGGTTTTACAAGAGCTGAAAATTTATTTCTGTTTGCTGTAAGGATGATACTTCCTGTGGTCTTAATTATGGAAATTTCGGTAATCAAATATTTGTGAGAAGAAAATTTTAAAGACGGCCAAAGATTCCGAAAAACTGTAGTTTCTAGGTTGAATATAGTGTCTGTAACTGTAGACGGCTAAAAGATCGACATCATTCTTCTGCTGCTCTACGTTGATACTCAGCAGATACTTGGACCCTGTATCAGTCTTCTGCAATTATACAACTTTAGTGACACGTTTCTGTCCAAGCTGACCGCAGACACGTCGAAGGGTTTCGGAATTCCATTAAATATGGAAAAGAAATTTTGTCAAATTTTGAATTTGATGATGCAATGCAGCCCCAGAGCGGTGGACAAATGCTGCTGTTCAGATTTGATTTAACCATGGTAACTGTGTGTCAGAATGTTCCGAGTGGTTAGGGCTTTGAAGTTATAAGACCGTTTATAAGACCGTTTATTGTAGCTAACAGGACACGACTTTTATTCACGAGTCACGAGACAGACACTTTAATCAGAATGAGTATATATCACGGACATGTCTCACACAAATCTCCAGTCAAGCCAAGGTCCCATATATCTGGACCGCCGTCTCAGAACCCAACCGTCTCTCTCTAACACAAAACTAGAGACTCCCTTGTTTACCCCTCCTTACGTCCACCCTCCTAATCTCCCTTCTGTCCATTTCCAATTTAATTAAATCCTTGCTGGCCGTCTGGCCTATAATAGTGTTTATGAATCGGGGGGCTCTCGAAGCTTGGCCGTCTGGCCGCTAATTACGCCTATGTCCTCCTAGTTCTAATTTTCAGAAAATGGGAAAATAATTAATGCTGGCAGATGGGCCTAGTATTAGATGCCCAGGATTTTACAGAAAGAGGGGGAAGAATTATGAATCTGGACTATACATGACAAAGTCATCTGACAACGTTTTTATCCCGCTTTTGAAAGTGTGGTCCCCACACGAGTGACTCAAAGCACTGGAATACAATATTGAAAGCGGTTACAGAGTACATACATTACAGACAACTACAAGGAAATATAGAATAACAGTATAGAAGGACAACAGATTAAGCATGACATAGTAAGCAAACAAGTAACAGAAAGTTGACATTGTTGGACCAGAATGTCGATAAGCCGATTGTAAATAAAGAACAGATAACATTCGACCAGTCTGTCGATCAGTGAGGACAAATTTAGACATAGGGACTGAGAATGTGCCCTAATTTTGCAGATCCAGTAGCATTGAGGTGCAGGTCCGGTTTGCCTTGGTAAGAACGGAATAAAGAGGGGTCTTTAAACTGCTCATAAAGTGGAATGAGTGTGACGTTTTGCCAAAGGCCCTGCTCATGGCGCTGCTGCAGAAGAAAGCTCAAGCTGTCATTAACTTTAACAACAGTTCGCTGAATAGAACTGGAAGAAAGGCCAGGTTTCGTGGGAGCATCATTATAGCGGGGTAAAATTTCACAAACATAAATGTGTGTATTAGGATTTTCAGCAGATAAAAAGGAAATATCTCTTTCAAAATGTCGCAGCACGTGTTTTGTGCTGTTTGAACTGAGCGCGCCATCGGGAGCATACAAGGCAGGCTTACCCTGCTTAGCAACATGTCGCCTAGGCAGGTTATTTGTGCCTGCCAAAATGATGATGTGGAAAAATAAAGGACAAGCGTCGCTACCTTCACGACGTGTTGAATCTGAGCCCCGCGCAAACAAAGCGGCAACACTGAAGGCGGTAGTGGGAGATTGGCACCAAGAGAATCGCAAACAAGTAGTGCGCTCTGATGAAGAAAGTTTAAACGGAGTTGCAAACGGACTTCCATGAGGATTTTACCAAGGAGATTAGGGCCAGGTAAGGATCTAAGGTGATACCAATCACCGCTGATAGTGTGAACACCACAGGTCCAACCAGAAGAGTCAACGCCCGATTCCGCTAGGTGACCCACCCAGTGGCCTCAAGATTCTCTTGTAAATTTGCGTTTTGGCAAAATTTAGCGAAAAGGATTCCTTGCATTACATACACCTTAACGGTCTCCCACCAATCAGATCGGAATTGGGTAAAACCCTGTACCCGACCTCAGCTTTACTGAAAAAACCCATTTTGAGAGCAGAAAACTTCAAAATTTGATTAGCGTGTTCGTTTTCCTCAAACAAAAAGCAGCGAAACCATTGATATGCCATTTCTCCGCTTTCCATGGGAAAACCGAGGAACAAAAAAGTGCATGGGTGCATATTGGACAGGTGCGAGGAAGACCTTGAATAAGAGCGCTTGGATCATCCTAGTGCTGAAATCGCAAAATAAGGTGAGACAGTGTAGAGCCAAAGTTGGAGTTTAAAAAGTGTGGAACCAACGGATAATTCGACCTTCGTTAGGATTCCAATGCGATATACCAGAATCTTGGAGTTTTCAAGGAAGATTTCACAGTGATTTCCTATTGCCGAGGCTCAAGAGTGTCGCCTGCAACTAAATCCCAGTACAGGATCTAAATCTAGTTCGAGGAATGATAGTTGTGACAGCATTTTAATGTGATCATAGCAAATTATACAGTTCAACTAGAGAAGGTTGGAATTCTGAGTTCACATACAGGATCTTCGATTGGGCAGTACATTTTCTCAGCGTAGTCGGTTCAGAGCAATTGGCGGACACCAAGTCAATCACGAAATATTTATCAAAGCTGAACACGCTGCAGCTGGGTTTTGGTTATGATTTTCAGTTGTCTTTCAAAGTCTTGTTGATTTCTGCGAATGCTCTAAAGTCGAGTGCGAGTCACGAAAGCATTCTCCCAACCGCGAAAATCCTTTACATTGTAAAAGCGGATCCCGGACCCAGGCATGGAATTTGGAAAACGGCCGTGCCATGGCGATGGTTCTGATGAGATCACAGGTGAAAATAGAAAAGTAGAAGATGGTTTATTTTTAAAACCAATCAACCAACTTTGCCGTCAACAATTCCAAGCAAAGTCATATGCTTCATTCTCACGAATAGCATATTGATATTCCTTTGTGCTTTACCGTTCACTAAAGTTAGCATATGGTAAATTCAAGTGGTGAAATGATGTGCTGTGCTCATCTAGCAATGAGACATGTTGTTTTCATGGTAACAACGCACACATGCTTGACTACACTAGGAT
>JASAND010030480.1:0-17734 GCA_030248195.1 Trissonchulus latispiculum | reverse complement strand
GTAAACTCGTTCCTGGTGACCTGGCCCACAGCAACGGTATTTCTTGTGAAAGATGCAAACTAGTTTTTTCCTACTGCTTAACTGCATCCAGTGTTGTAGGGTGGACGCGGGTACCCGCGCGTCCAGTGGACATGGACAGAAGGCTTGTCCACGTGGACAAACGTGGACAAATGTCGACAAAATTATAGTCACCCGTTTTTTATAAAAAAGTGTTAAAATTCAACCTAGCCTTATATAATCGTATTTATGTTGCCTAGTTTTAGTTTTCCATTGCTATTGCTGGCATCATTTTATGTGACTTGTTAGCTTTGCTGACCCCATTTCTTTTTAAGGGGGGCTAATTTCACTAAAAGTTCGATGTTGGAAAAGCTAGCTAGTCTTTTGCCACATAACAGTATTAGATGTAGTGTAAAACAGTTTAAAGTTTGAAAGAATTCCATGCAGTGTAGCGTCCTGTGGAGCCATTAGAAGTTGGTGTTGTCGGTCCAAAGTTCGACATGACCCGTACACAAACTTTGCCTCGCCCTGATCGCTATGCGCAAGGTAAAGTACCCAAATTTTCTAGAAATAGTTCTGACATATACTGCTTAGATATTGTGCAAAGTACCAACTATACCATTGTATTCTTCTCTGTGCGATACAATCAAACTGCGAAAAATTGGGTGTTGTAGGTCTATACGGGTGGAGGTTAACTAACGTCTAATCAGCTGTGATTTACCAAATGAACCCAAATTTGCTCCAATTAATACTCCAAGCATCTGTCGTAACTTTTGTAAAAATGACGTGATTTCGTTCATCCCTGCGTTCGCAGTGCTAGATTACATTACCGATATTGTCGCTGTTATTTGGCACAATTTCGAAGATGTGAGTCAATTACTCCGAAGGACTGTTGCAGAATCGGCTGAAAGTTTGCGCATTACAGGCCAGTGAGTGTACCAAGATGTGCAGAAAGCTAGGTCACTAAACCTCGCTCCAATGTTTAGAAATGCTAGATTGATTTCTCGAATTATGGATGGCGATCGCTCCAAAAAGATCTAAGACAGTTGAAAGCGCATACTGAACGAATTTTCATATTCGGATTTCATATTTCATATTTCATATTTCATATTTCATATTTCATATACGGATTTCATATTCGGATTCAGCAGGTCAAATAACCCCTATAAGCCCCTTTTCGGCAAAATCGGAGGCAAAAAATTTTTGACCCCAGTTTTACTGCGCTTAGCTAGCTTTTCAGGCCTAAAAATAAGGGTTATTTCTTAACAAAAAGTTTGCTAGCACACTAACAAGAAAACCAAAGCCCTCGAAACTTACGGACAGTTTGCCCCTATTAGAGACTAATATTTGATAAAAAGCTGGGGTAGACTAGGGGCGGTCAGTTTTATTAGATCGAAAACTGCGCACGGTCACATCGCAACTTTTTGCCAAATTTCAAATTTTGAGCTGTTAACGTTTAACAGTTAACGTTTATAGTTGAAAGATCCACAATTGGTAAAACCGTTAATCCACCAAAGCTGAAAAAACCTTTTTGAAATATCCCGTTTCTCGCTTCAAAATCTGTACTTTAGCGTCCTGCCAAAAACAGTGTATATGAGATATATTGTTGCCCACCCTATACTTTTTTACTTTGATATGTTGGCTAACGTAGGGGGAAAGTAGCTGTCTCCGATGATGTCGTGCCAACCCGTTCGTAGCCAGAGTTGTAAGCGGGCCGCGGGTACCCGTGGGTATTAAGAAATTCGCCTACCCGCACTACCCGCGCGGGTATTTTGCGGGTAGGTTCAGAATTTTGCGGGTGTGTTTTCTTGCAAAAACGGGAGATATGAGTAACATTATTCAGACAAGCAGTGATTTCAGTTTCGAATTTTCGGTTTACAGTTAAATTTCAGTTTCAGTTTCGAGCCTCAGTTTCAGGCGGCAAATTTAAATAATTTCAGAATCACTTTCAGTTTTAGTTTCAGGAGTCGATTTTTGTTGGAATTTCATTTTCAGGCGTCGAGCTACAATATTTTCAGTTTCAGATTCAGTTTAAGGTTTTTATTTTCATTTTCTCTCTGAACATTTCTAATTAATTTTCAGCTGCTGAATATAGTATGTTATGTAGACCCTCAATCCCATTCTCCAATTATTTGTTAGCTGCACCTTAGAAATTCTACTATATCAGTTTGTGGTTCTTCAGTATTGTAATAAGGTTCTCTGGCGGATTCAGATAACTTCTAAATATCTGCCTCTGCAATCCATGAGGAGTTAACGTTGGCGTCTAATACGTACCCTTAAATCCTTAATTAATCTCCTTGTTCATGGAAGTAGTATTATCACTGCGCTAATTATTCATACCTCCTTCTTAGTTACGGAAACTGGTATGTATATACTGACTGAGAATATTTTCAGTTTCAGGTGCTGAGACATCACTATTTGACAGTAAAACGCTACAATAGTTTTCAAGAACAAAATTTTTCCAAAATGTTTCCTAAATGTAAACGGAGAAAAAGATGGTGATGATGATAAAACCAGGACGGACTGCTAACTCTGCTTCTGAGTGACTAAAATTTGTCAATGTAATGTACCCACAGGAATGTTCTGGTAGATAAACGCTAATTTTTCAGAACTTTAGAAATTTACAATTAAATAAATTCGGGACTGGTCACGGGATGTTAAAGAGCACTAGAATAATGTATCTGAAAATTTTCATTAAGAATCGAAGCCTACAGGGTCAAATTATACAAAGCGATGTCAGCACTTTAATTTAACAATTACTACCACTTTAGTACGCCGATTATTTCAAGCGCAAAATTTAGTAAAAGTCAAGTCTGTAGAGAAAAAAGCACTAAAATCATACGCATGCAGAATGTTGTACGATAAAATACGACAACCACTCCCAAACATCACAATATACCATATTGAAAACCAGGGAAACTGAAAATTTTTGCGGGTAATTTTAATTTTAATTAATTGCGGGTACCTTGTGTCTTGCGGGCCGCGGGCCGCGGGGCGGGGCGGGGCGGGTACCTCTTTGCGGGTAGCGGGGCGGGTAGCGGGCCGAATTTGGTACCCGCTTACAACTCTGTTCGTAGCCCCCTCCCCCCCTTAAATCGCTTTAATACTATACTCCCTGCAGGCGTTGGTGTGATACTATGTATATTACTTGATGTTTGCTGGAAAACGGGACCATAATGAACACATCTTTTCACAATAATTACAATGCTTAAAGTGCTGGTTCGGGTTTGCGTGTTTTTGGGCTTTAAAAGCGCAATTGTCGTTGAAATTTATTCAAATTTGCTAGAATTACACTGTAAAAAATTGCATAACAGTTATCTATTTTTCTTAGATAGGGAATTTGTGACATCCCAACAAGTTAGATAACTGTTATCTAATAATTTGGGATGGCAGCAAACAGTTAAAATTGGAGACTTGTTACCAATTTAACTTTAATAGCCTTTACCATAAATTCCAAGGTAACTGTTATCCGTGAAAAATAGAGGGTCGTCACCTAAAATTAAAAGATGACTGGTATTTGTTAGTTTTTTGTTCAATTTAGAATAATTGCGGAAAACAAAGCGAACATGCTCCCTGATACTGTGCCGCATAGAGGCACATCACAGACGATAGGAACCGGATAATGAGCTTCGACCTTTAATTTTCATTTAGATCTTTGGTCGAGAATCATCCTGTTGGATACTAAAATATCCACAATATTCGCTGACAGCCATCCAATCCAACGCTTTGGATATTAGCAATCAAAATGTTGCTAGCTATCCGGCCATTTGAATTGGACGGCTTCCAATAAAAAGGGATTTCAACCCTTCTTATTGGGTTTAGACCCTGCCATCGGTACCCTCGAAGGTACGTACTGGCCAAAAAAGATTGCTTCCACTGCTCTGTAAACAGAAGCAGTAGAAGCAAATATGTCAGAAAATATTGACATGAAACTTAAAAAACTTGTTTGTTTCTCTCCTTTATATAGTGTTCGATGTATCAGCGTATCGAGTACTTGCGTAACACACGTTACTGCACGAAGTGGCTGAGCTGGATGAAACCTGCTTCGCTGATGCAGCAAAATTTATGGGATCAAACGTGCAGCTGACTGTGACAGCGTCTGGATACTCAGATTGAAATGTTCATAACTTGCTCAATTTTGCGAGTTTTGCAGAGATCTATACATCATTTTGAAGCTCATACTGAGCTGAACTATTTTATGAAATCAAACCATGGAAAAAATCAGTTCTGTCAACCAGTTATTTTACATGTACATATAAACATTTTAATATTTAAGTGGGTTGGGCTGCCAGGGTCAAAAATTCTACCTACAGCATTGAGGTCAAAGCGCGCCCAGTGATAGCCCTTAGAATTTTACGCAATCTATTAAAATTTCAGATGATTTTGGCCTGGAATAAAAAGGTTGTAGCTATTCAAAATTTTCGCTTTCTGTTGAAAACGGGCCAAAACGGGAACTTTAAACTATGGCAAACAAATAACAATCAAATGGGAGTTTGTGGTGAGAAGAGTCGTTTCTTAAACTTGAAAAAGCTATCGATTGATGCAGCTATTGTGGATATTAGTAAAGTTCGAAAAATGCTGCAAATTGCTAATATTCGGCTTTTCGGGATTGTCTCACAGAACTGATGCATACAAAACTTGCAAACTGTATTTTGAAGAAAGGTCGTGGACAAGTTTTGGATCTGTTTTGAGCTTCAAAATGAAATATATATACTTTAAGCGGTTTCGAGTTCAAACGAAAGATGTGACAATGAAAGTTTGAAATCAGGATTGAAAATGTGAAGAAGTGTCCAGGGCGGGCATCGAACCACCCAGCTTTGGTTCTTGATCAGAACGCTGTACCACTGAGCAACAACCTCGTCGTTAAGATTATTTTATTGCGCTGATTTTCAACCTTTCGGAGTTCACGCAAAACACTGATATTTAACAGGACCAAAATGTTTTGATCACACACAGGTGTTACTGTTTGCCTCGCATCAATGTTGCTTGCCGTGTTGCCACTGTACTAGTTCTAAATGCTAAATGTATGCTAAGTGTTGCTTCTTTCTCCAGCAATGACAGGTCTAAATTTGAAATTCTGGCAAAAATCGGCGACTCCTTGCGCCAATTTTGATCAAATAAAAGTGGCAGACCTTGCCCCCTCTTTCCTACCATAGCTTTTGACCTTGAGGTAGTAATGTTTCAGGCACTGAAACTGAAACTAAAACTAGGCTTCAGGTTGTACAGGTTTCAGTTTCAGTTTCAGTTTAGTTTCAGAAACTGAAACTTAAACTGAAACTATTTCGTGAGGAGACCTGAAACTGAAACTTAAACTGAAACTATTTCGTGAGGAGACCTGAAACTGAAACTGAAACTATTGTAGGCGGCCGACTGAAACTGAAACTAGATTGGGTAAAGACCCGAAATGCGGACTGAAACTAGCTTCAGTCTTTTTTCAAGACATGAAATTTTGAAGGTTTAAAGCGGTTTTTTCGTTAATACTCTGCAGCGAAGTATATATGATCATAAATTCCTGCATTAATTATGTCTCATGGCTGAAATCTGCAGTTTTTCGAATGACTTGAAACTGATACTGAAACTCCGACTAAAACTAAAACTGAAACTGAAACTATTTGGGAAGAGACTTGAAACTGAAACTGAAACTAACATCGGTTACTAAAACAACACTATGCCTTGAGGCGGGCTAAACAAGATGCTAAATTTAAAATTGTGGCTAAAGTTCGAAAGTTTAATCATTTGTTTAATCATACACGGCGGTCAGGACGAAACAAAGTTTCCATGCATGGTATGTTGAGTTTTGACCTGACATCATCAACTTGAAATGGCTCTGTGGGACGCTACATTGTGGAATTCTTTCATTCTTTGCAATATTATTAAGTAATAACCAATATTCAACCAGTGTTATTAAGAGGCGATAGGCGAACTACATAGCTTTTCCAGCATTGAACTTTAAACTTCTGCCATCCCATGGTTGGCTCTCATCTTTAGTTCTATTGACAACGTTCAAAGCAAATATTGGAAAACAAAAATAGCGTCATTAAGTTAAGCAAAATATTGCTTTGTTCCTGATGCTTTTGCTGTCGTATCACCAAACACGGAGAATAATAGTGCAATTTAGACCAAAACCCAGTGCAGGTGGATTAAAGTATTTCCCGGAATCCGAGCCTGGGGGTCTGGGGAAAGCCGTCCAGTTCTGGGTCCAGGCTGTGTCTGAAATTATAGATCCGGATACAACTTTGCCCCCTCTACTATCAGGTTAAATTGAGTGTAGACGCAATTTGAGTGCAGTTTCATAGCTACAACTAAGGAGCCTCTCCTCTGCCCATGTTGCTTATTGCCGCTATCATCTTAAAACGCCGAAAATTATTAAAATTGGTAACTATCTAAACTATTTAATTTACTTTAAGATTAAAAAATTTTGCCACTATCAACAATATTTAATGAGTACAGGTTAGCAATTGCCGTTGAAGTACTAATGCCCAAATTAAAAAGATTGATATTAGCCAGCAATATTAGATAACTGTTATCTGAAAAACTAAAAAATAAACTGTTGAGCGATGAGTGTCCACACTTGGAGCATTCACAGACCTTTGTTACTGAAATTTTTCGAATTGCTAACACTAGCCATACGTGCAAAGTTTTAATGTTAAATTGAAAACTGAACAACAACAACAACAACAACAACAACAACAACAACAACAACAACAACAACAACAACAACAACAACAACAACAACAACAACAACAACAACAAGAACAACAACAACAACAACAACAACAACAACAACAACAACAACACCAACAACAACAGCAGCAACAACAACAACAGCAGCACCAACACCAGCAACTACAACTGCCACAACAGCAACAACACCCATCCAGGAGCCCCCCTCGCTCGCCAGGGGTTACCAGGCGAGTGGTAAGAAAAAGCCCAAAGTATGTCAGTTTAATTTATTTTTGTTAAAGACAAGGCTTGGGGGGTGAAAAAGGTCCCCCCGGGTCTCTGTCCTATTAAAATTTGTTTAAATATTGAACTAGTCATGTGAAGCTGTACGCACACACAAGGCTGATCAGATTGGGAGAATGTACCATCTGCATCAATCGGCCGCAAACATGAGACTTTGGATCCTAAGGATCCCTCGACAAAATTTTTGTCAAAATTTTTTTCAGAATGTTTTTTTCAAACGGGCCAGCTGGCACCGGACTTTAGCAATTCCCCCTTCCCGCCTATGTCAATTAATTGTCCGAGAGTTAAGGGGCGGCCGCCTTCGGGTGGAGCTGCCGAGGTGCGTTCATCACATAGACGGTGATGGACAAATCTCCAGCCTTGGTAAACGCCTCGGGTAATTGTGAAGACAATTATTCGGTGTCAGCCAATCACCCTTCCCCAATAGTCAAAATTTAAAATTATCGTGGCTGACACTACTCCTAACAGGTGCACATCCAACTGGAGTGGGGCGTACGAAAAAAAACTGTTATCTAATTTTCTAGATTTTCAATCAATCCCGAAATAATAGCTAACTGATATCTTTTATATCTGATAACTTTTATCTATTTTTCTTTAATGACAACAGTGATCATCGAAAAATAGATAACAGCTAGGAATTTTTTTTACAGTGTACATCATTTAGCCTATAGAACATTTAAGAAAAGTCGCGACGTGAACATTTGCGTTTTAGAGAAATTAGATTAAATCCGCCATATGTAATGAAATTACTGTTTTTATTACTGTAATTGTTGTTTTGCTCAGTAAAAAGGTGTTTCGCGTTCTTACAGCCTCACCTAGCAACCAGGAATAGGTTAGTAAAACTAGTATAAGGTGGCCTAGGTAAAGAATAATCTAGGCCCTACCAGGAAATCTACCAAAAAGGGTGAATTCAGTGAGTTATTAATTCGCTCCCTTGAAGATCTCATGGCCAGCCCAGTTATCTATGCCAGGTAATTGTATAAAGAAACAAGCTTTATCTGCTACTGTCAATTGTAACCTGTACCGTATTGTGTGTCTGTCAGAACTGCCAGAATTGCCTCAAAAATCATAATAATCTGGTTAATTAACGGGGCTTAATTAAGGTGTATTGACTGTGTTCCTGCGGCCGTATTGAGGCCCTCGAACTACACTAATTAGTGAACTTAATAGGTGTTAGAATTGTTTAAAATATGAGTAATTACCTAGGTTATCTCAACTCTTAGCGCAAGGATTCGAACCTTTGACCTTTTGCCCTTTCTGTGTGTGTGTGGGACGGCCGTATTGAGACCTCCCATAATTGCACAAACCCCTATTACGTCAGTCTTGTGCAAGGGCGGTCGTAATTGAGACCCCCTTTACACCCCTGTCTTTGTCTTCTTCATGTCAGCGTTGCGTAATGGCCAATCTTGGCATAAACCCCCCTTAAACAACAAGAAACACACATTATTTCACTTTATTACAACATTTACGCTACAAATAAGAACATTTACACAATATTAACATTTGTTCTTCTTTCTAATTCCTGAAACAACAAAAAGTACAAATTAGTTACGCGTTTTTAAATCCTACATACTTTTTTTAATTCCATTATTTAGGCAGTTTTCAACTCCTCCCCTTTTTCGTCTCCCTTTTACGGGTCGGCCTTTCATCTTTGACCGCCCGTCTGTTTGTCTGGAGAGCGTGGAAAGCTCCCAGACCTTACGTGAATAAATGCCATTCATGCAGTCATTCACGTAAGTCACACAACAGTGACCTTATAAGGGTCACCGCTGACCTCCCACCCACAAAAGGCTGAATCCAGCCTTGCATTACTCAGCATAAATATAGGTAAAACAAATATATACATATATGCAATTATATACAATAGTAATAGGTACTTAAAGTCTTAGTTAGTTACTTAGGTAGTTAATAATTCTAGGTAAGTTAATATTTTAGTTTTATCTTAGGTACCTAAGTATTCTTATGTAATTTGTTTTCGTCTTTTAGTTTCTTTGGGTCCTTGATGGACCAAACAGGTGAGGCCCCTTTGCTTTCTACTAAGCAAAGGGAGCCCTTTGTCTTGGCCGCTGGAGGACCAAGTTTCAAGAAATATTGGAGTTTCTGTTTACTCCAGATTTATTGGCCCCAGCAGAGACCCCTAAAACTTGATACTAAAAATCCGGGCCTTGGCAGTCTCTCTGTCTGATTTAGGGGTCATCTGTTCCCATTAATTTGGGGGTCCTCCAGACGCCAGACGCGCCTGTGGGCTACCGTAGGTCACGACTCGGTAGCCCAATAACAAAGCGTGATCACCAAAAACAGCCAATCAGCTGTTATAAGCTGAAAGGCCAGCCCCCTGACAGGGTCTCGACTGCAATTAGCAGTTTGCAGTCAGTGCTTGGCTGGCAGTCGGGGAGAGAGGTTGGTCGCTCTCCCCTAATAACATTAGCTTTATTATTAGCCCCCTTTATTGTCCGTATGTACCCGGGAGAGGTGTGTCTTGCGCCGATTATACGGAGGCCTGGACTATAGCACCTCTCCCCTTCCCCCCATTTCCCCATAGGGTTTTCTATTTTAGATTCTGCCAGCCAGGCACTCACGTTTCTGGCCGCCCCCGTGAGCCCATATGTCTGCGGACGGCTCACGGGGAGCACTGCTTCTGACCCGGGGACCCTTATGTCTGAAAGGCGGTCCCCGGGTCCCTCCTTTATCACTATTTTCCGGGGTCTTCGGACCCCGGAAGACCACCTTTTTAACACTTTTCGGGCCTTGCGCCCATTGTTTTCTATAGTTGTAACTGTGCGGGTGTGGGCCATTCGTCCCACCCTCTGGGGATTGTTTGTAACGTCTTTTTCTCCTTTTATACACTTTCCCGAGTGAATTGCGAGCAGCCGAACCTCGCAAACCACTCTTATCAAAAAGGATTTTAAATCGTCATTTTCTTCATTTCATGTATTTTTCCCCAAAAGGCCCCTTTTTGGCCCAATCTACAAATAAACTACCGTGGGTTTGTTTTTAGTCAAAACCCACTCTAAAACCACTATTTTTATCTCTTTTTAACCCTCTTAGTTTTCACTCCAAAACCCAATTTTTCACCCTAAAAGCAACATAAACTTGGGTAGTCAGTTTTAAGGGAGGACCCTCACTTACCCACCTTGAGGAAGGGGAGTTAGGCCACTCCCCGGGAGTAGGTCTTTCGGGTTAGGACCCCCCTTCATCCCCACAGCCGGCAACTAGAGTTGCCGGCCATGTTTTTCATTGCAATTCAAAAGCCACTGTTATAACCTTGTTGTGTTTTTAATCATCGCCGGATTAAAACATGAGGTTGTTTAAAACACTTTAAAAGCAGAAAACCCAACCTTTAAAATATTGTTTAACCTAATAATTATTAAGACGTTAACTGGGGAATATCGGCTCCCCTTTAATTAAAGCTGTCCTTAGCATATTTTTGTAATAATTGCGATAACAGCAATTATTGTCCCCATTGGCTTTTACCTAAAACAAAACAAGACACGCACGGGTGATCACGTGGGAATGGCCATTTCTGGGCCATTCCCGAAATATAACACTCTCACGCAACCGTAGCTAGTTATACGAATTAGTTAGGCTAGTATTCTGGGAATTAGCCCCATTTTAGCACTGTTAGAACTGTACTTTGTATTGTGTTGTATAAATGCGGCTCCTCACGTAAACTCCTCCAGTTGAGGTTGTGAGAGAAGTCAAGTATGCGTGAGGTGTGAATGTTGCGTAACTGTGTCTGAATAATTGTGTGAATAACTGTGAGTGTATGACTGAAACTGTAGGCGTGAAATAGTGTAGGTACGATTGTATGCGTGTGTCTACTGTTTAAACGAGCGTGTAAAAGTAGTATGTGTGAGTCTGTATGAATGAGATTACGTTTGCTGTGTGTTAATAATCGATGAATGGGACTGCTCATGTAAACCCCTCGCGGAGGTCTTGAGTGTAGTCCGTAGGGAAGTAGTTAGTTAAACAATAATATTAAGCAGCAGTTAGGTACAATAATTAGAACACATATATCATAAACAGTTAGGTTAGGTTAGAAATAACAGTTTAGTTCTGTATTAGTCAGTTTAGTAGTTATAGTTAGCATTAGTAATTATAGTTAGTACCAGTAATAGCGGTTAATATTGTAATGTTAGTTAGGATTGTAAGTATTTGGTAGTTGTTATTAGTCTGTGCAATCCGGTTATAGATTGACCCCCAGAGGCCTGCGTAAGTTACCCGGTTCAGGGTGCAGGCCCTCTGCAAAGAAGGGGCAATCTACCATTATCCTGTTAGATTTCTAGGCCCAGGTTAAGAGTGGTGGTAACCTCATTTGCATAATTGCGATAATATGGTTTAGGAACCCAATAGTAGGTTACCAGCCCAGGTTAGGGTTATAGTTGTTACCATTAAGTCTAGTTAGGCCTGTAGGGCATGAAATAGGCCTCAGTTAGTATCAGGTAGTCCGTAGTAGGTAATGGTCAGTAATAATCGGTAGTATTTAACATTATCCTGTTCAGTGGCCAGATTTGGGCCTTAATTAAGTATTAGTCGTCAGTTATAACAAATAGGTTACACCTCATACACTGGGTATTACGTAGTAATTAGACTAGGTCAGTTTAGCTGTAGTTTAGGTCTGTAGTAAATGCTGAGTAGTGCACACGTGACTCCATGCTCGTGAGAGGCTCGGTCAGAGCCTCATTTTTATATTCAGCCAAGTAGGCCGGAACGGCCCAAGCTTGGTCCTCTTCGTTCGTCTGATCCTCAAAAACGTCAATTTTCAGTTATTTTCAATCTAAAAGCACAAAACAACACATTACACGTTACGCAATACACTATTCGGGTCTCAAGCCCGCACGTGAAAGCCAATCGGTCCGGACAATAGTTGTTGTCGTTTTAATCCCCAGCACCTCTGTTTCTAATGAGTTTTAACCCATTTGATTCAGGTAGCCGATCGACGCTTGCTCATCGCTAACTGAGTCCTCTGCTGCTGCGAAGATCGATTCTGTTTGGTGCTCACCCCGCTAAGTCAGTCCAGTTTGGAATTCACGTGGAGCGGTGTCTTAGTCCGCCTTCAGTCAGTCCGTCCAGTCAGTATCAGTAGTTCAGCGGATCCGGAAGTCGATCCCTGTACCGCCCAGTCTTGTTGCCCTCCAGTGAATCTGTTCAGTTCAGAACTATCAGTCTAAGGTACTGCCAGTGTTCGAGAATTGGGTGCAGATAATCAGCGCACCGTACAGCAGCGTCCGTTGGTCAAGCCTGAGTCACTTGTTGGGAAAGCCTTAACGTTCAATACCTAAAAGTCTATTTTCTTGTTCCTTATCCAAAACGGAATGTTCAGTGAAAATGGTACCGCGTACGTCCTGATCCTTACCACCGGAGCTTCCTTGTAGAACGATTGACATTATATCCACTGTATCGTAACTTAATCTTGAGATAACTATCTGAGGAAGCCGATCCGACCTTTCCGACAATCACCGACACTCTCCTAGCCTGTAACTGTCATTGCCCATTTCAGAGACCGGAACTCTCCTCAAAATTCAGTTATTCTGGGCAGTCAATTATACGGAGACGCCAGAGCAAAGCCAACCTCACTCCCACTCGAGTCGGATTATAAACAGTTGTTAATTAGCATAACCTGTGTGTGTGGTCCCAAGAATTATTGTAAGGGACAGAGTAACAGTAGAGGCTAGCAAAGAGCCTAAGAGTTGAGTTGAGTTAAAGCACATAGGATACCGGTTAATCGCTAGTCCGTAGCAGCACTAGAGTGTGTTATACCTGAAGCGAGAGTACTGTAAAGACCCCGAAACCGGATAACCAGCCCTAACAGAGAAAGTACCAGTCAACCAAAACCAAAAGGCAATTCTGGCAGACAGTATCTTGTAATACTGTTGATTGTAAATCCATAACTGCAGTGATTCATTGTCTGCTGGAATTTGATAAAACTGTGTGTCTATTTTGTAATAATAAATAGTTATCCTTTCAGCTGCTTCGGCTTTCGTGTACATTTCAGAGATCCCCAACTCTATCCGTATTGAGGTTAGAGTTGAAACAGCAGTCGCCCATTGAGACTATAAATCCCGATTCCCCTACCTAAAACGAACTCACCCCGCTAGACCCCATTTTAGGTCTGCTATTGAGCCCTGGTTGTCAGCACACCACTACAGCCGGTGCTTCAATCTAAGCGAAGATCCATCTTTGCGTGCCGACCTTGACTTGTGTCTTGGATCCTGGTCAAATCTGGTCTAGCCTAGTATAGCCCTAACCGACTACATACGACCCCAAGCAGAACAAAAGTTTATTGGAGACACGACCCCCTCCAATACAGCGAAACCCCGCAAAGATCTGACAGAGTCTACTACACATAACTTCCACTGCGGCCACCCTACCGGTCAAACTCATTGTAATACTCTCACCAAGACCTGCAACTTTGCTTTTGAGAGTATTTTTCGATTCCTTACAATTACGAGATAACAGCGAAAATGATTTTCGAGTTCAAAAACTGGCCATTTTTCGAAAAATCAAATGTTGCAAGATTCCGACAGTTTCAACAGCGCTGGTCCGTCGATCAAAAATTGTCCATATTTGTAGTCCTGAAGGACGTGTTATGTCCAATGGAGAGCTCTCTGTGGCATATCTACAGCTACAGCACAGCAACGAAAATGTGAAACTTTAAAAATCGCAACCAAATTGTTTTGAATACAGATTTCTCTCAACTCACACAATCAACTAAAAAACGGTTTTGCACACGCATTTTTGAGACAATTACCGTGGGCAATTTTTCATGGTTTCGCGCTTTGTTATTCTGTTCAAGAGAAATTATCGTCCAAACTTGAAACTTTTGATGAAAATCAGACAAAATATACATTTTTCTCAAAATCTTTAGCAAATACTTAACGATTTCAGAAAAAATAGCCCTCGGGAAGACGTTTCTTTTGAAGCCTGAAGTGGTCCTTTTCTTTAGATTTGCCACACTTCGAGAAATCCATGTTAAAAATTGGTTTCTTGATATCGTCGTTGTTTTCTAGCAAAAATTGTTTAAATTTTATTGACATTTCAATAAGAATTAAAAGTTTGAATTCCAATTTTATTTCAGGGATTTTTTATTATTGCACGGCCTTCCCTGAATGGGGGAAATTCAAATACAAAATTGCAGACACCTGCCACTCATCTAAAAGAACCTGTCGTCAAGTTTTATTGAAAATTTAACCTTTGTGTTTTTGTTTTTCGCACTTTTTAAAAATACAAAAATTTAAGGCCACTAAATTTTTAGCTGAGGAAGCAAATTTTCTTATTCTGATTTAGTAAAGTTTTAAGTTATTTCAAATTACTTTTTGCGCCTTCGTCGCAATGATTTCATCCACGTGTAACTTCTGTTTGATTTCGACTCAGCGTTGCCAATACCAGCGTTTCTTAGAGCAATAGTTTACCATTACATTTTTAAATTCCATCATATATACTCGTAAACTTAGACATGTGTTTTGGCTTCTAATGTACATTTTTATCTCTGCCAATTTTGAATGTATATAATATCTTCTTGCTTCGGAAAAGTACAGGTTTTCTGACCTGATTTTTCCGAATTTTTGAAAATTTGCACCAACGTCTGGAAGCTAAGGCCCCGCTCCCCAGATCTCTGCCATTGGACATTTTGGACTTTGATGTTCAATATTTACGTTCAGTATTTTGGATGAAATTTCATTGTGTGCGAAGCGAAAAGCAATACATGTTGTTTCTTTCTCCGGAACAGACGAAAACAATGTACTACATATAGTATTAAATGTTACAAAACCTCATAAAAACGTATTTATACTTCAAAAAGAAAATGTTGTCCCCTGAAAATCTTGTCTACTTCCAACTCTGCTCCATCGGTAAACAGTTCAACTGGCAGCACGCAACACGAAAGCTTATTTGCATATTGTAATAAAAATGGAAACTTTTTGGTTTCAAGTTGAAAACCAAGGGGGGGCCTTGTTCGAAGGATGCCGGTGACAGAAAATAAAATATTCGTTCGTTGTTTGTTCACCAAATCACATTTTAAAAATACTATTACTGTTCTTTCGGGCTATGCAAAAGTAAGCAAAATGCTAGACCGAACAACGAGCTAATTCAACGATGTTTCATCCAGAACCCCCTCAAACAAAAACAGCTAGTTAATGACTCCTGTAGTAAGAATAGGACGTCTTTTGCACAAGTTCGAGATTAGTTCAAAAGGAGACTCAACCGATTACAAGTATCTCGCTTCTAGGCGAGATAAAAAAGCAATACAGGAAAGTTTCGAAAAGATTTAAAATACAAAGTGATTTTTCGGAACTGTCTAAAAACGGATTTGGAATTGTGCGGATGGACAAGGCAAAATTAATTTTGTTCCCCTCCTTGTCAAACATTGAAAGTCGACAAAATTGTATGTCTAGATAATTGTTGTATCTCTCTTCAGAATGAAAGGAAATAGCGCTATATAAACACAGCTTCACAAGTAGGCGGCTTTTCATATGCATAATGCTTCGCTTTACTGTACTTATACCTATTTAACTTCTGCCTACTGTTTGACGTTACCGTTTTGCGATAACAAAACTACAAACTGTCCTTCTGCCTACAAATCAAAACTACAAATTTAACTTGTGCCTACAATTTGACCTTTACTAATCAAAACTGTCCTTCTGCCTACAAATGCCGGGTACCCCAAATGCCTACCGTAATATTTAGATCTTTTCCAAACAAAATAACAAAGATTTTTGTCAAAGTAACAAGAAAGTTTAGGTATGAAGGAATCCTTGTGTCCTACTTACACCTATCCTACTTACGCCTAAAGCTCAAAACTGAAATTCCTACGTACGCCTAAAATATTTCCTTGCAAAACTCCAATTCCTACTTACACCTAAAACGAAAGCTACCGTAATCCACTTGTATGTTTTTACCATGCAGACTTTGTACTATGTCTACAATGTAACTAATGCCTGGAAATAGTAAATGTATAAAAATCTTCATTTAAAATTCAATGTAACGTTTTGATAATCTTTTGTCAGCTATGCTTTTAACGTAAAACTAGAAAAATTGCACATGCATTCAAAGATATACGGTCAAACGTGTACGCATACTGAACTAACTAAATGCTAAATCTAAAAATTAGTGTTCTATGATCCAAAAAACCACTGGATCAGTATGATCATGTATGATCAGTTAGGTAATAGTCGGGAACAAAATTTGAACTAAATTGGTTAAGTTTTGCTGAAGTTAGCTTCAAGAAAACGAACTCCTCCTTCAAATTGTTTGCTAGATCCTGAAAAATTATGTCCTTACTTTAAAATTTAAATATTTCGGTGTGTTGTAATATTTCAATTAGTTTGTTAATTTTTCTGGAAAAGATGGAAATTTATTTCTAATAAATAAAGGTGAACCGCAAAATTGCTATCTAGTTCATATTTCTTTATTTATTTCTCTACAATTTCTGTTTATTTTGGAAGTGTGCACTGTTATTGACTATGATAGTTATTGACTATGTAATGAGTATTCAGTTATGTAAGCAGTGTAGCAATAGTTATGGCTTGTTGATTAAATTGTTGACAATCAATCATAGTTACATACAATTGAATATTGAACATCTAACAGACAGGATTACGGTATTTGTAGGCAGAAGGACAGTTTTCACTTTTTCCAGACTAATATGTAGGCATAAGTACAGTCTTGAGTTTTGGAGGATTAGTGTAGGCATAAGTACAGTCTTGAGTTTTGTCACAGAATAGGCAGAAGTTAAATAGGCATAAGTACAGGACACGAATGCTTCATACCTTCTACCCAAGTAGAATATTGTCATTTAATGAATCATATCTGCGTAAATACTGCACACACACGAGGGCGCACTACGTAAATTTTTCAATTTTTGCTTTCATTGCTTGTACGTATAATTTCGGAAAAGTACGTGAATAACTGAAACTATAAATCAGTGAATTAGAGCGTGACTTCTACATTGACGTAGAAATTTTTAGGAAAAGTAGCTTTCACGTATAAAGAAATATTTTCTACGATAATTTATAAGATATAGGTTTTTGCTTGCACAAATTTTTATGTGGATTTTCAATTTTGCTTATAACAGAAAATTTATGTTCACAGTTTTCCGAAGATAAACTAAGTTTGCGCAGTTTAAAGGCACAGTGTGCCATAGTTGTTTTGACAGACGCATTACAACGTGGAAAAAGCATTGTAAATTTGCTTGAAACATTTTACACCGATCTTACCATAAATTTACAACGTGGTAAACACATTGTAGTTTTTTACTACAATTCTACAACGGTTTTACCATATGGTACATCCACATTAAATGCATAGTAAAAGCATTGTAAATGCTACACATGCACAGTTACTCTACAGCAAGGTTACAAGCATGGTAAAGTGCATAGTCCGTCGGATGTACGCCGTGGCGGGCATGTGGTTGCAGCAGTCTGTGAGTTTGGACGGTGGGATCAGTGGATTCTTCTCTTTATTTATTTTATTTATTTATTTATTTTATAAAATTTATTTCTCCGTTTGAATCAATTTATCATCAATTTAATTATGTCTGTGCTGCTTTTCCTCTTTGCTCCCAGCCCATTGATTTGATGAAACAAAAATGTAGGCTTTTTCTTCAGAAGTTACATATTCCTGGAACAACCTGGCTGATCCATTTTTATAAGCTCACTTGCACGATTTTCAGGTATATAATTATAACAGTTGCAATTGTTTTATAATTTTTGAATAAATGTGTCAGCGGCTTATCCATTTGGGGCTTAGGCCCCGCCCCCGTTTATTTTTACTA
>JASAND010030479.1:0-19009 GCA_030248195.1 Trissonchulus latispiculum | reverse complement strand
ACGTTCAGTTACATGTATTACTAAAGACCCAGTAAACTACAACAACAAAAACAACGCTCTAAAACAATAAAACGTCTGCGTGTTTGTTAGCGATTTGTATTTAGAATGTAAATGTAGTTTTAATTTAACTTCGAATCTATTCCTAACTTTTGTTCTATTTACTTGACTTTAGGGTGGCTTAAAAGCGGTAGTTTGGGCTGATGCATTTCAAGCAATAATGATGTATGTCGGAATTCTTTCCATTTTGATTCAGGTACGAACACGAATGTATATCTGAAATAAATTGTATTTATGAACTTTAATTCAAGTGTTAAATAAAGTGACCATAGTTGAACCAGAGAGTGTAGTTTAAATTAAATAGGCATTGAAGAATTATGTTTTAAAATGGTTTCTGTTTTAGGGTTTGATTGAAGTTGGTGGATTTCAACGAGCTTATGAAATAATGCTAGAAAATCATCGCTTGGATACAGAGTAATGATTTTACGATTTTCTGCAATTTGTCAATATCACATTACAGTTGCAGATGTTTGCAAGGTATATGCTTGAGTAAGACTATAACTTAAAAGTTTGGGTCAGTGCAGTCTATGATACAGATTAAAGTTAAAGTTTAAAGGTTAAAAGTTAAAGTAAACTCAAAACTTCAACTCGTTTACACAGTAGAGGAGCTGTTAATTTTTTATCCCTGTTTCATTATTTGAATAAATTTGTGGTATTTTAGTCTGAGTCTAGATCCATTTGTGTATATGAACGTTTGGTTGGTAGTTTTCTCAACTCTGATTGGTTGGATGCAAGTCTATGGAACCAGTCAGGCTTCTGTACAGAGATACTGTAGTGTTACCACTCTCAATAAGGCGAGACTGTAAGCATTAAATAAGACTTTTAGGACATCAAAATTTATGAAGTCTGCAGCTGTGTAAATTAAATAACATTGATATTCGTAAAGTTGGAATTCTCTTTTGAAATGTAAGTGCAAACTTATATCTTATATCTTGAACTTATACTGGAACCTCTGACAGTCCAGCGGTTTCTTACTGCGCTAGAGGATCATGTCAAGCCCAAGCCTATATAGAGCTTAGCTTAACTAAGCTCTACATAGCACCCATTTCACATCCCTCCTGAGCAACTTACAGAGATTGTCAAAGGGTGACCGACCGCCCATCAGGTGAAGCTATCACAGAACCTCCACTACAATGGACGTAGGAGGTCCTGATAGCCTTGTACAACACCTCGGATAATTACTATGGCAATTATTCAGTGTCAGCACAGCATCCCCCTTCCCTCAAAATATATGTTCCAAGCTGGTACTACCTCTAACCGGAGCATCGACGGGGGTGGGGTGACTGTAACAAAACCTATATTGGAATATAAATATAATTATAAATATAAATATAAAATTATTTTTGTTCGCCAAAGTAATTTTACTTTATTGTCCCCATCACAGCTAATGACAGACGACCAGTTTTTTTGGCCTCCTTCTGTTTAGATCACTGGCCTTGGTTGCTCCAGGACTGATGAGTCTGTGTCCTTTGGTTCTCATCTGTGGTAGCATCATGTACGCCTATTACTCAAAGTGTGATCCTCTTCTGTTGAAGTTGATCAGTAATCGTGATCAGGTGCGACTGCTGTATTTCAAATACAAGCATCTCTAGCAAAATTTAATTTAGATTGAAGAAAGGTATTTAGGAGAAATTTGTTTAATTTCGGCTGCCTTCACAGTTTCGTGCTTGATTTCGACAGAATTCATATCATATTATATGCAATGTCGGGTTTTCGTTAGTTTACCTATACAGTTCACTCACATGTTAAGTTTTGCTATATTTTTGCAGTTGCTGCCTTACTTCACACTGGAAGTTTTGGGCCACGTCAAAGGACTTCCAGGAATATTTCTGGCCTGCTTATATAGTGGAACCTTGAGGTAATTGAGGGTTTCATTTGAGAGATCAGTCATTTAGATAGTATATAATAACTGATATGTAATAAATCAGTATTTCAGTCAGTATCAGTGCATTTCAGGGATGATTCAGTTCAAAATAAACTTTGTTCGGTTAATTTTCCGTTACTGAATTTTAGCAGACTAGTCTGTACCATTACGTGTGCTTGGGGGTTTTGGGGGGGGGGGTTTCACCCCCCCTAGACCTGGACCTCACCCCCCCCCCCCAGAGAGGTCCCTCACCCCCGCCAGAATCCGGATTTTTCCGGTTTTTTTGGGCAAAAAACCGGAAAATCCGGTTTTCCGGTGGCGGCTCACCCCCCCCCCAGAATTTCTCCTCCTGCACATGTCTGGTCTGTACTATTTGGTTTTATCATACTTTTGAATTTTCAGCACGATTTCCACAGGAATCAGTGCAACAGCCACCGTTCTGTGGGAAGATTTCCTTAAGAAAAGGTTTGGTAGCAACTTTACAGAAGCTCAAGCTACCACACTAAACAAGGGATTGGGTTAGCCTTACAACTTATCTAAAGTTTTGTAATGTTTTTCAGAACTTATTAGTTTTTATTTCAGTAGTTTTCAGTAATCTAGTCAGTTTAGTTCTACTGTAGGCCAACATAATTGCAGCTTGGTTTAGTTTCGACCACCCAAATAATTTTTTGTACTATCGTTGACTGTAGTTTTAGCTGTGATGGTTCTGTTTTCCTGTAATTTGTGCTACGGCTACCTATTTTGTTTCAGTTTTACTTTTCGGATTAATCTCAATGGGTCTCGCCTTTGTGTGCCAATATTTGGGCGGTGTGTTTCAGGTGAACAAAGTTTTCAACAAGATATATGCGTAAATATAGCGTTTAATCAGTCAGAAAAGGCATTAAAAAGTATGGAACTGTTAGTTTCGTCTTTTTCTGTTATAAATTGCAGCACAATGTAGTCTTGTTGGCAACAAAATTTAAACCAAAAATGATAAAAACTTTGGAAAATGGAAAATTTCACATTTTAGTTTAATTTAACTAAATTTGAAATATGACTTATTTTAGGCAGGTTTGACTGTCCTCAGCACCATCGGAGCTCCAGCTGCCGGTCTTTTTCTCCTGGGAATCTTTTTCCCATGGGCCAATAAAAAGGTGCGCCTGATTTCTCCTTTATTGTTATCCAATACTGGCAATGTTTGAAGTTTGAACGCCCAAACCATATCTAATAGTTTCTGCTTCAACTTTCCACAACATAAAGAAAAAAGAAAGCTTCCCACCAATAAGAATTATAAAATGTCTTGACTCTGCCTGGAGGCGAACCCTCTGTTTTCTGCTTAACACGTTGACGCCCTAACCTACTGCGTTACAGGAGCTTTACAACAGTTTGCCTTAGGTCTTAAAATTTTATTTTTATTAAATTTATTTATACTGTCTGTTTCAGGGCGCTTTAGTGGGCTGTCTGGTTGCTTCCATCATTGTCAGCTGGATTTGCATCGGCGGACAAATCTACAAACCGTATCGAGAAAGCCTGCCCAGAAGTGTTGAAGGTTGTGACAATTTTACCCTATCCTTATCACCACTGCCGCGAATAGAAAACTCAACAGTGATCGACTTCCCTGAGCTGCCCACAAATCCTCCACTGTAAGACTGAAAGCAAAAAATAAATTGAAATTATTGTCATTATACTTATACAAATTCTTGGGTACAATCCCAATCTTTAATTAATAACTTAAATTGACATTGTTTTCTTTTAGGACTGGATTCAACTATATATACAAACTGTCATACAAAGCCTACGGACTGCTAGGAATGGTTCTTGTGATTGTAGTTGGAATCTTCGTCAGCTTAGCCACAAGTATGGATTTGTAGAGTTGAATTTGCCTGCAAAATGTTCAAATAATTAGAGTGGTTGGGAGAAGGACTCTGTAAAATAAGATCACAAAGTGATTGTAGGGGAACCGTTATACTTAATTTTTTAACTTTCATTCCTAGTCTGGAACGGCTTAATTGAATAATGCTAAAGGTATATAAGAAAGAATGGAAGCACAGATGCTAGAGGTGGGCCCCTCAATGCCATACAGGAGATATAAAATTTTTTTATATCGATGAAGGCTTGTGAGGGGGGCGGTTTCACCCTGCCATTCATTCATTCATTCATTCATTCAAGTATTCAGCACATTTAGTAGATGCAACGTCTATCAGGTAGTTAAACCATTTCTCAGCCAAATTTTGCTAATCAGGTAGAGGATCCTCCAAAACTAAAGCAAATGATAATTGGCAGGACGCCAGTGTTTGCCGCCGGCCTGATTTTAGACGGCCGGGCCGGTCCGAGCTATGTAGAATTTCTTTACCGGCCAGTCCGGCTTACCTGAAATACTCATTTGTCTCTGAATTATGTTTTGTTGCATAAGAAGCAGTAGGAGCAAAAGTATATTATTGATTTTGAAATTGAATTTGGCGGAAAATAAGGGTGGTAAGGGCCTATTCAGCCAGACCGGTAAAGGGTGGCCGTTCCAGGCCGGTGACGACAAACACTCCTGGACGCTAAAGGGATCAATAGCCTGACATTAAGCTGATTGGCAGAGGGACTAGCCTTTACTTCCTGCATTGTAGATTGGACACAAGACAAAGAGTCAGCCAAAGTAAGCTTTTGTTGTTGTAGCTGAATCGTATGACCTAACAGACGATGAGAAGCGACTATTCTGGTCTGGCTGGTATTATGTGTGCAAATTTCTTGGGTTCAAGGAAGCCGCAAAAAAGCTGAGGCCACCTCCGAAAAAACTGGAGCAGAAAGAGAACCCTGAAGAAAAGAAAAAGCACCAGGTTTGATTGCTATAAATACGCGATAAGATCAATTGGACAATTTTGGTAGGAGATAGACCTTTTGGTTTTAAATTATAGCTGTAGATTCTTCGTTTAAGTTTGCAATTAATTTATTAACTACTACCACTAACGCAACTTCAATAACACCCACCCACATATTGTTTGATAGGATGTCTGAAATTTCTTTTATTTACCTGTGTTTATTGTTTCCAGAGGAAATCCAGTGGAACAATTTTGCCATCATGCAAAATTGGAGATAAAGACAGCTGTCATGTTGTCACTAATTTGTGATCTCACCAAAGCTTGGAACAACGCAATTAAAATGTTTTTGCAGAGTAATTGTAGTAAGGAATCTTTTGTTCGAAAGTGTATGTAATATAAAGTATTATTATTAAAGCTGTTAGTTTAGAAAATTGCGCCTATGGAATATTGCCACACTGTTCCTTAAGTAAGATAAAATCAGTAAAAACACTCCTACACGAAATCAAAAATCTGCTGCCTTTCGGCCTTTTTGTGCAAGAGTTAAGCGGAGTTATGCCCCCGGGCGCTCAATGTAATTCAGGTCGATCAGTGGCCTCGGTGATTTAAATTTATCATTCTATTCCTGATACTGGTATCAGATCCTTAGTAACGAACAAATTATATAGGTCTGCTTTCTATTCCTGTCTCATATTCGTTTGGGGAGATATATTTATATCATTAATTTTTTATGTTTCTGGTGGCTGTATTGAATGACATAAAAGGCCGTGCACAAAATTCACCTGCATGATGTGAGCCCACAACTTGTGTTGCTTCAGCCTAGCCCAGTCGGAGATCCGAAATAATTTCAGTTTCAGTTTCTGTCGGTCAAAGTCCGAAACAGTTTCAGCTTCAATTCAAAAGGCTACCAAAAGGTGTAACTTCAGCTTAGTTTGTTTCAGAAAAAGGGCCAGCTTAGAATCCGTCCCTTCGAACGACACTCTAAAACTTCGAAAGTCCTGCCCTAGGAAGATTGTAAAACAGCATTAACCAGCTAATAAGCAGATAATTATTAAAGCACATAAACAAAGATTATGATCCGCAAAGCACACAAAATAACAGTTAATATGTATTTAGCCTAGGCAAAGGCAAAATCAGTCTTCTGAATTCATTTAAATCAATTCTATTCACTTCTTCTTGCCAGCGCTGATATTCAAGACACCATTCTGAGTTAGATTGGTCTTCAGAGAAGCCTTGTCAACATCCGGAGGTAAATGATAGGTGCGATGGATCTCTCTCGTGATTCGTCCATGGGCGTCGGTACGCTCGTCGTGAACACAGTCGATGACAAGATCATCATTGATAACGTTCACCTGAAACAGTAAAGACAAAGAGTACCACCACTGCACTAAACTTTTCCTTTCGAATTGCGTAAGAATACTCTTATTATAAGAATTCCGAATGTTCTCTACTGGAGGGTTGGGTGGAATTACGCAAGCCTTCGCTGTTTGATAGGTTGTAGTTAGCCTCTACATACACGCCTACACTAAAAGCAGAGTTTCCCACGAGTTAAACTATCAAAATCTGAGATTATATTGGCACCAATCTTAAACAGTTCATCCGAAAAGAATTTGAACAGACCAGTACTTTCTTACGTACCTTAATTTCCTTGGGTGTGAAAAAGGAGACCTCCAGCCCGACTTCGAATTTGTCCGGAGTGTTGACCAGTTTAACAACTCCATCCTGATGATTGAGAGGCCAATCCCATTGATCCGCAACCCAGTTATGTTGGACGTCCAATGGCTGAGCCATTTTGTATCTAAAACAAAAAACCTATATATAACAAGTATCCCCTAAAAGGGGAATATTTCCGCCGTTGTGTGCAAAGCACACTTGCTAAACACGTTGCCAGTGTCAGCTGGCCCATCAGGGTTTTTCTTCAAAATTTCACCTGTGCTTTTTAGTGCATTTTTTAAAAAAATTCACTTTTCGCAGTGTATAGACGGTTTTTAATGGTTTTACATCATTTATAACTATAGTTAACATTTTTCGCGTATTACGGAAGAAAAAACATATATAGCTTACTTGGTCTTTATAAACGATATTTCAGTTTTCTGAACGTTAAATACTTGCTTTTGCACAATAATGGGGGTCTGGGGGCGGAGCCCCCCATACGTTGAGAATGTTGAGAATTTTTAAAATTGTTAAAATTTTGGTCTGAAAACCTTCAAACGTTTTACTATTAGACGGTATATTTTATTCCTGTCATTTGCAGATCTGAAAACTTAGTTTCATTAAATATATACTTATACAGTTCCTACTGGCAGCGTAGCTTAGAATAATGAAGGCTACGTAGACGATATGTGCTCAACTAATGCACAGACGATAACAACCAGAAGTAGATATATAGACGATAGGTATCTTTGCGCCGAGGGCGCAAAATTTTATGGAAAAACTTAAAATTATGCTTAAAATGAATAAAAATTTGCTCCTTCAGGTGAAAATTTGACTGTGCTTTTTAGTGTGTTTTTTAAAATTTTGTGTGGTTTTTTAAAAAAGTGTGCGAAAACACAAAAAACAGTGCGGCCCATAAATCAGATACCTGCAGTCTGCATGCAAAGTAGAGACCTTCACGGGCCTTTCATTTTCGCTTTCAGTTTGAAATAAAAGTTTGCGGTCGGCCCGGCACGGCCCAGCCCGTTCCAAAACTTTTCGACCTCGGCACGGCTCGGCCCGGTCCGCTCCAACTCAGGCCCGGCCCGTCCCGGCCCGAAAATCAAAAACTTTAATTTTCCCACCAGATAGACAAAACAAAACTAGTTAAAACACCTATAGAAATGCGATTCAATAATAAGTTGGACTTTTCTGATTAATTTTCCTGGAGTGTCAAGAGTGCAAAATTATTAAGAATTAGCATTTCAAATGTGGTGGTGTAATGTGTGAGTTGTGATGTGTGAGTTGTGTGTATTTTAGTGAGTTTATTTTAATGTGAAATTCTGGTGAGAATGATAATTTTAGTGTGAAATGTGTGTTATATAAATTTATGTTGAAACCAGTTTGAAATTGTTGTTTTCTATGTTAAAATGCGTGGTGTTTTATTCGCTGCTTTATTTATTTCCCACTTCGCTGCTAGGTGGCGCTGTTTGTCTTTTGAAGTTTCTCTGGATGCGCGCTGAGCATCCCGTTTGCAAAGGGGGTCTCAAAATGGACCAATCAAAATTCACCAGACGCCTCTCTCAGCATCCCTTTCAAAAACTAGTCAGTCTCTTATTTCTGCAGCCTAGTGTGCGGTCGGGTGTTAGCTCTATCCTGTGTATTTCTATACTGCGCCTTTCCCTACCTTTGTGGATTTCAAAAAGGGTTTGTAAGTTATTGATTTCTTTTCTTTTCTAGTTATAGACTCCGAGGCGACCTTGCGAGTCGACCCAAAATTTATTAGTGACTTTAGATTCTTGGTATTCTGGTCTTATTCGAATTAACAAATAGTAATTGTACTTTGTTTTTAGGGAAAAAGTGTTCAAATGCTATGTGTTATACTGATGTTAGCCGCGACGGCTTAGGGATATTTCTTTGAGATTATTTCCAAAACGGTTTATTATATTTGCTGGGGTTGAAATCTGTGTGTGAAATTGCCTTGTATTTGAGTTTAAATGTTATATGTGCTTTGTTTAATTCTAATTGTTTCTCAGAATTTACGTTTGCCTGAATTTTCCAATACTTTGTAGTTTTTACGATGAATGTCCTTCTGTCCAAATTTCATATGCTGCCCTGTATTATTTTCGGGAGTCGCTCCCCTTTGTTTATATTTTATTAAATGCGGTCTCAGTCACTGAGCCGCTAGGGTGCCTTAGTTTAGGGTTTCGTTAGAATTGTATACTTGGTAGGTAGGGTTTTGAGTTCATTCCGACTTTAGGTAGGCTGTTTATTTACTGAGCGTGTATTTAATTTATCGAAAGTTCTTCCTGTAGTGGAGTAGTCAGGCAATTATTCGTTCCTCTATTAGGTTCTATTTAGCAGTCAGTTAGTTTTAATTATCTTTGGCGAGATCCTGCCCAGGTCGACTGGAACATAAGTCTCCTCCAGGTTCGTTGTTTCCATACGCGCACAGTTTCCGCCCGTAAAGTTTGGTTGCCCAATACACTTCCAACTTTACAGTGGAAAGTTACACTTAATATACAACTCAGTGTAAATGTGCAAAAATTTCTGAAAACTGTTACCATTAGTTGCATGATGCACAATTTATGTCAAATTTCCTAATTAATCGATTGCATTTCTGCAAGCATAAAATAAGAACGGAGAATACCAAGCTTAAGATTAGGAAAAATGATTTATGAAATTGTCATTTTGAAAAATTCGAATATTTTGCAGGCTGGACCGAGCGGGTCGAAAATTTGACGGACTGGTACGGTCAGTAACTTTTACAAACCGAGCTGGACGGTGCGAGAAAATCGACGGACCGGGACGGGTCGGGCCGGAAAAATTCGTCAGGGCTGCCCTTTATTATGCATGACTTAACAGTGAACCCAGCACATTTATTCTGTTTATTACTGCTAAAGAAAAACTATTGTGATTGCAGATTTGTTACAAATTATTGCCATTGAGAAACCTTTAAAAGTACTAAACTAGCCATTATTAGAGTTTTCCTTTATTATCGAATTATACACTAATACCTACTTCCAAGAGTTTATAATAGGAAGAGTAAGACACTAAGCTCTTCGTAATAGAATAAGCTTGCAATATGCTCGAAACATTAAGGCCCAAATCTCGGGGGGGGGGGTCTTCTCAGTGTGTAAACATATACAACGCTGGCATTTTTCAAAAACGGGCGTTTTCTATAACTTGAGCTAGCAAAATGGTACAGCAATGAATTTTATATCATTCTGTTGCGCAGAACGACATCTTAAAAACGACATTTTAAAGGTATAAAAATAATACGGTTCAGTTCAGACAATCTCTTGCAAACCCGGCAATAAAAATAAAGCATCCTTTCCACTAAAATTCTAGGAATTTCATCATTTCTTCAAAATGCCTTAGGTTGTTGCCGGAAAGAGATTGCCTGGACCTAACTACATGATTTTTATATCGTTAAAAAGATCTCGTTCTACGCAACAATTAATGGAATAAAAATTACATTGCTGTACGATTTTTCTAGCCCAAGTTAATTTGGCAAAAATGTCCGTTTTTGAAAAATGTCAACGTAGTATGTTTACACGCTGAGAAGCCGCCGAGTTTTCGGCCTTAATGTTTCGAACATAGAGCTTAGTGTTTTACTCTTCCTACTACAAACTCTTGATACTTACTCAGCAGGGCCCATGGCCACACACAACAAACCAAATGCAGTCGATAACTTTTTATGGTCAAAATGTACGCAAGACATTTTCAATTCAATCACAAACAGTGTATTGTTTCACACATTTTCAGATAGTCCAGGTAGAAATAAACAAAAAGGCAACAAATTGCTACCAATGTGTGGACTGTGGACATTTTTATCGGGCCTGCATATACTATACTTCACTACTATATAAGTATTAAGCGATGAGTATTTTACTCTTGATATGTATGTAGTAGTACCCACTAAAAGTGTGAAACATAGAAGTAAACAAGTAGTCTCACCTTCAGAGCTAGCTGTAAAGGCAACTGAATAATGAAACAGCGAAAGAGAAAGCTAAAAGTTCTTAGAAATTCTCTGGTTTTAAGATAGCTTGCCTGGACACAAGCACAGCAGTTGTGAGGTTATTTGTAAAAACAAGACCTCTTTGCCCAACTAGTTGCTTCTAGAAATTTCTGAGTCGAAGCAAGCTTTTCGCAAACTTTTCGTAAACATTCCGTTAGCCAGCAATGCAGTTACGAAATGTCAATAGTGGAGGGGGAAATAGGTACTTGTATATACTGTGTGCGTTTGAGAAATTTTAGTAATTTCTTTTTTAGTTTAGTAGTGTTGAAAATTAAATATACGTTAGATCAGATTTAATTTACAGTTTTCTATAAACCTGGAAGATTTCCTAAAGGCCGCCAGTTTTAGTTCGTCCGGTGAATGCATTTTTATGTGCACCGCATGACTATTTGTGAGCTGCGTTTAGCAAAATCCCAGACGCTTCAGATGCGCTATAAACCTTTACGTTTGTGCAAAACCTCACGAGGTTCTGACTTGACGTTTCTGCTACGTCAACAACTTTAAAATTGAGCCTAGCACTGCCATCTGAAATTAAAAAAGACCAAAATTTCGCTAAAATAGCCAGTGAGCTAAGCAGTGACAATTCTGTGATACAAGGTATATCAGACCAATATGTCAGTGTCATATCATACATTTTTGAAATCCTTTTGCTAAATATATACCAGTTGAACATGACCTGGAATCGGCCTACTGGACAAGACGATGGTCAATTCGCACCATAAATTTACAGTGTATTCAAAATGCTGACACTTGCATTAAGTATATAATATATTGCATCGGTATAGTGGATGGTCTTCGGATTAAACACCACCAAGAGTAACACCACTCATAGCATAGACTTTAATTCAGTAACAAGACTTTAATTCAGTAACAATGTTCCAAAGCTGACTAGCAAGCAAGTCACGTATTGATGTTAATATGAACTAATCAAACTGCCTCTTCCAGTACCGGTACAGAACTCATTACTTTTTAAATTCTTTATATATGTTCTTGTTCAAAACCCTGTTTCACGTTTTGCTGGTAAATACGCCACATATATTAATTAAAAATATTGAGTTTTCTGTTTATCCCAGCTGTCCTTCATATCAGAGTTGTATGCGGGCCGATTTTTTCGGCCCGCGCCCGACCCGCAGCCGGCACCTCATGACCGCGGCCCGCAACACTCCGGCCCGCGGCCCGCACACGCGTAAACCGGCCCGCAGATACCCGCACGTAAAAATTGCTTCCTCTGTAGTACCTGAGCACCAAAACTGATGTATTTTCAAAGATACTTCCGGATCCGGCAAATTTTTCTGTTCGTTTGATTTGAACTTTGTTGTCTACCAATTAACTGTTCTTAAACTGGTAATAAAAGCCTAGCTTCCCTTGCGTGCAGTACTACTGACTACTGACTTGACGAGATTAACTAACCAGCTATTATATAATTGTATTTGCATGAAAACTGAAAATTGGTATTGAAAGCGGCGTCGCCGCAGCAAACAGACAATTTTCTCCATAGCACCTATGCTGTGAAACTTCATTCGGCTGTAATTGATCTTAAATGAATTAAAGTCTTCAAGAAGAAGTTATCATCAAGGATTTTTTGGTTTTCGGATTTGCGTCAACTTTGCGTCCCGCTAAGTTTAAGTTGCGTCCAGTTAAGAAATTTTGCGTCCAGGTAGAATTTTTGTTTTATCGTGTTTTCTGTGCATAAAATTGTTTTAGTTATAAAAATTGTGATAATTTCTTTAGTGTAACACTATTTAGACAATTTAGAAAGTTGATGCTACTTAACAGTAATGTACGATTACAAGGGCACCTATAAAATATAGATGCGGCCAGTGGACACGGCGGGGGGTCTGGGGGGCGGAGCCCCCAGAAGTTGAAGAGTTTTTTGCAATTCCAGAATAATACGTAATGGAAATGTTTAAAAAGATTTTATTTGGCACCTGTTGCATCTCAATGTTATATAATATAGTTAAACTAATGAAAGTATTAAAAAGTAATGAAATATTTAGGAGTAGCATTGAGAAAAAAGGGAGTAAATATCAAGCATACATTCAGTTTCGAAAACTCTGAGAACTACTGATCCCTGAAAACAGTACTGGAAGCGAGCAGGCATGCCAGCGAGCACCGGGAGGGTCTGGGGAGCGGCGCCCCCCCAGAAGTTGGAGTTTTTTTGCATAGGAGTGTTTAAAAGAATTAATTTGGTATCTGTTATATCTAACTAAAGCATCTAACGCTATTTCATTCTTTGCGTAAATTGTAAAGTGTATGTGTGGTGTAGTATTATTCTTCAAAAATGTGTTTAAAACATGAATGTTCAAAATTATGCACATTGTAATGCTTTACTTATTGATGTGAAATTTAGGAGTTCAACACGATCTATGGATACAGGCGGACAACGACTTAACAAATAACATTGAGACATGACCTTGCACCTTGGCATTCCATGACAAAGTGGGAAACGCCGGGGGTCTGGGGGCGGGGCCCCCAGGATCCGAAGAAATTTTTGGAAAAAAACGGAAAAATTGGTACTGGAAACATTTAAAGTTTTTACTCTTACAAAAGTGAATTTCCTCCCGAAATAATGTTGCGTCTATAGCTTGCGTCCCGTTAAAATTTCATTGCGTCCAGATAATAAACTTTGCGTCCAGACGCACATCTGGACGCAAAAAACCCTGGTTATATATTATGGATTTATATTTACTTGTGTGTAAAAACACGAATTTCCGCAAATCAACTAAAAATTCAGTTTCTGCGCCAATAGAAATATGCGTTAAACTTTTAAAAATAATATATTTGCTGACCGCCATTTTCAGTGCTAAACACTCACAAAATTTCCAGCAGAAACCACAGGATTCACTTTTGTTAGAAGTTAGACTTGTATAATACAATAAAACCTGTAGTTTTCATGGGTTTAAAATAATGTTTACTCTACCTGTTATTATACTCAATAAGCTGCTTTTGCTAATTTCTAGAAAGCAAAATTAGCCCCATGAAAGTAGCCCAAAATCGGCCCGCGCGGGTAGTAAAATTCGGCCAGCCCCGCCCCGCCCCGCGGGTACCCGCGGCCCGCATACAACTCTGCTTCATATACTTTTGATATGATCCTTGCTTCCAAATGTTAAGGGAAGTTTGGCCTCGCTAAAGACCAATCGTAGCTCTCAACTGACCGTTGCCTTCTCAAATACTACTGTCCACTGTCCAAGTGCCTCACACTGAAAATCCTACTAAAAATCAAACTGGAACTGACTCAGAAAGAGCGAAAACGTCAGTCAGAGACAAAAAGGTCTTTATCCTAAAATATAGCATTATCCAGTTTCAATTATCGCAATTAATGGGCAGGCTCGATCGATCGAGTTCCTGCCGATCAATCGCGCCGGGCTAACTAAATATTATTCCCGAAAAACATTATTTAGCCCTCGTGCCAAAAAGAACCTAACCCTATAATCAGAAACCAATTAGACATTAGCAAAGGCATGCTTTACTAAGTGAAATGGGTTTTTATTTACAAAAAGATTCAACAGAATAAAAAACTTTACAAAAAGGACTATCAAAGGATTTAACTGGAATCATTTCATTTTTTGAATTTGTGGAGCTGTCTGAACCAGCAGAAGCTTCCGTCAACGTTGGCTGGATACAGTCCAGGGCTACGGGGGTCCACATCTGCATAAAGGGTGGAATTTCATCACTAGAACTGGCTTCATTGGATAAGAATAAGTCCTCAGACCCGACGTCAAGAAAAATATCAAAGCAAAGATTATCTCGATCACCCAAAGGCGTCAATCGACAGTCCAACCCGTTGAGGCAGACCAGAGTTTTGCGAAACTGTTTACAGATTCTAGCAACAGCAGCAGCCAATTCTCTTGAATCTTCAGGTTGTTTAACGACTAAAAATGAAAACAGCAACCAAATAAAAAACCATCTAAATAGGCGGGCAATCCTTATAATCTAGAGTCCACAGGAAAATAACACAATGCGAATGCCCATTAATGTTGGGATTGGCCGAAAATTTCCACGGTTGGCTTGGCTTGGCTTGGCCGGAGTTTGAAGTTGGCCGGCCAACGGCCGTTGGCCGTTGGCTGTTTCTTGGCCGTTCTTTAGCTCTTTGTCAACGTTGGCGAGCTGGAATTTACTATTTTTATTCGTCTGCCGTGCTCAATTAGGCGTCAACTTAATTAAACTTTATTTCAATAGTACAATTTACAATATTTGTTTGTAAAATAGTTTTTCCAAATATTTAGCTTCAACCCGCGATAACTCTGTTTTAATTTTGCTGGAGGACCGCAATAAAGTGATGAGACGTTCACCGCCAGACAAATTTAAAAACTACGCTGTTAGCACACTTAAAATTTGCATGCAATTAGCAAATTTAATTGTAAAATAACGCTAATAACGATAAAAATTGTCAACATCTAAGTGAAAATCTGTAGTACTGTATCTAATGTAACGTTTATACAGCAACATGTTTACGATATTGTGCGGCGAAATTAAATTTTTCAACACAGTTAACGCACAAGATCAGTAAATTTGTGCTTGGTCAGAACTCGGCCATTGGCCAGCCAACGGCCAACGGCCAGCCAGTTGGCCGTTGGCCGACCATCGGCCAACGGCAACGGCCAGCCAATTGGCCGTTGGCCATTGGCCGTTGGCCGGTCAACGGCCAATGGCCGGCCAAGCCAACTGGCCCAGATTTTATCGGCCAACGGCCAATGGCTTGGCCGGTTAATGGCCGGCCATTGGCCGCACCGGGCAATGCACAACACTAATGCCATTAATTAAGTAACTCAGTAAAATGAATTTTATCTTGACATGGGCCAATACGAAATAGCGATAATGTGACAGACCATTTAAAGGAAGAAAGGACAGATATAGATGGGAGTCTGCAACTTAGTAATAAATTTACTTCTAATAGTATATGCGTACTTAAGAAAAGAGAGTTTAGATATGCCGCTGAGGAGTATTAGTCTGTGCAAGCATTGTAGTTTTGGGTGTTATTCTTATCTCGATTACCCCCACCACCACTCAAAATCCTTAAAACTTGACAAAATAAGCTATAATTTACTATGGGTATGTTTTCGACTACGCTGAGTTCAAATAGCGCAAAATTTCTCGATTTCGCGAAATTAGATTTTTTCGATTTCTCAGCGGGAACCAAGGGAAACCGAAAATTTTATATTTTGCTGTATATAGAGGTTTTCGGGGTCGTAGAACACGAACTCTGAAGTATGTTTTTCGATTCAACGTTTCGTTAGCTCAGTATAAGCTAACGGTTTAAGCTTAAGATGTTTTGCTTAAAAATTTTCGGTTTCCCTTGCCCCCCCCTTAGAAATCAAAAAAATCTAATTTCGCGAAATCGAAAAATTTTGCGATTATTATTACTGTATTAATGTAACCCGGGCCAGCTTGCGCTGGAAGGAAGAACCTTAGACGCACCCAGTTTGGTGCTTAGCTCCCGAGACAAAAACAAACAAAACAAGAAGAAAATATAAATTACTCCCAATTACAAGCATTTCACACAGGTATTCCAACAGTCGAGGTGAAGAGAGAACACTCTAGGTCGTCAGTTGAGCCAGGCACATGCCGAGGGCCCGCTCACAAAATCACCCCGGAAGGATTCAACCGGTTCCAAGTAGCAGGGCACCCCACCAGCAACCACAAACTAAGACCCGGTACCGCTCCCCGGCACAGCACTCTACCTGGCCCCCACTACAGGCCCCGGTCCGGTACAGCAGTCCACTGGGTGTTCTCGGCTCACGCCGGAATACCATGTAGTCCGACTCCCGATGACACCTTCGGAGTACTCACTCCAGGCAGTCCTCCTTCCCGGAGGGCCATGGCCGTCACAACAGCACCAGGCCCAAGCAAGGATCCAAGTGAAGAGCCATTGCACTTTTCCCCGGTAGACACCCACCGAGGCAATACTGACGCTTTCACAAGTACCTAATGCTCTCCTCTAACACCATGCTCTGCTGGTCAGCCACTCCACAGTTAATGCTCGCAACGAGATGACAGTAACAAGTTGGTATGGGTCAGGGAGATTGGAGAAAGCTCACTAAATCAAAACAATCTCCAGCTGGACCGCCGCTCTCACGGCTAAGCATCCAGCGAGGCCCCCCAGCCCCAAAAAATTTTGCGATATTTGAACTCAGCGTAGTCTAAAACATACCCACAGTAAATTTTAGCTCATTTGGTCAAGTTTTAAGGATTTTGAGTGGCGGGAGGGGGTAATTCAGATAAGACCCGTTGTTTTTGGATACTACTCGAGAAAGCTGAGGTTTCCATATACAGGTAAAAAATGAAAACATAAATTTCGATGAGCTACACAGTCGCAGTCATACAAGTTAGGTGCGCTCACTCTCTGACCACTCTGCCAGACTGATACTAGTATTCGCGGGCGTCGTCAATGGACACACTAGTTGCAGCGTTAGGTGTTCAGAACCACCGGATGGAATCAATTGAAATGATTTTCTACTATGTGGCTCCATCCACACGTGTTACTTAGAATACATACGCAATATGCATGCAAACACGCACAAGGTGATCCCATGTATCAGACGGGCCGAAGCCATATTAGACCTTAACATTTAAGCATCACATATTCAACTTTCTAACTAATAAAAGATGAGCAATTTTCTGAGCACAAAAATCAAACTTTTCAGACTCGGGCAAGCCAAGCGCGTCAAACTCAGTGACGCTGTTAGTACTGCACTACTACTTACTGGTTTTCGGATAGGCTATCCTGCAGATATGATGCTCCAAAACATGGTCTTTGGCTTCAGTTTCACTGCCGCTACTTTCCTGACATGGCGATTTATCGAACAGAATGACAACAAAACTTTTCAAAACATTTCGCTTCAGGGCATGCTGTAATGCTGGCCTCACAGCATCTTTCAAGTAACCAGTCACCTGTGGTATTCGGCAAACATGCAGGGGAATGTCATAATTTTTTTCGACGGCAAAAGCTTCCGGTGGATAAATACTGCGGACATACAGTACGCTATGACAGAGCAGCTCCAAAAATTCAGCAACTAGTTCAGAACGAGCCTGAGACCAGGAGTCGCCCTCATTCCAAGCAGCATTACTCGCCAGACTAAACAAAACATATATAGATCCAAAAATATATTATACATTTGCTTTCACATACCAAATGCAAATAACTTAAAGCAAGTGCCCGGTTCAACGACAAACACCGCCACAGCCTATGTAACTGGTTGTTTAGGTTGAAACCACTTAAAAATTCATAACATAACCATTTCGACTTAACCAACTTTCCAAAAATAATATTTTCCGTTGACCATCATTACATATGTTCTTAAGCTCATATCATTAAGCAAACGAAAGTCAACGACGCTATAGCAACCCAAACAAGCTGTTTTCGATCGCAATGCATGCATTTTTGATTGCATTATTTCATTCATTATCTTAGGAAGCTCCAATAGCCACCTCAAGCCGAGCAAGAAAATATCCTGCAGCTGCGGTAGACTTTGAAGGGAGACTGCAAAGTTTTGAGCCACTCTTTTATCCAATTTGTATAAACCAGAAATATTACCGTATCCGCATAACAGACTATACGCGTCAGATTCTCCACTGATCTGTGATGGCCGGGTCGACCCTTTGTGTACAGCAAAGATTTTTTCAGCGACAATTAAGGGGGGTCGGTTTGGGTCAAAATCGATAGTCACGGATTTCGCTCATTTTCACACACAATATAGGTACATATGTTCTCAAAAACAAGACAAAACATTAGAGTTCGAAATCAAACTGTGGCAGAGATATTCAGCCATAAGGTTGGAAAACTTGAAAATTTCTGTGATATGCCCTACAAGGTCATGTTTAGATATAACGACAGCAAAATTTGGTTCAACTAATATGGCAAATTAATTCTGTGGGTTGGCTAATATTTTAATACTAAAAAGACTCCGGGTCCGGGATATCCAGCCAGTCGCTCACAATCACAGCACATTCTTCAATTGTAAACTGAGCCTTTTTCAGCTGTGCCCTCAAACTTTCAGTTACTACATTTCAGACACATAGTTCTACAAGTAGGAAAAATGCTCCTTGCAGTCGCATGAAAAAGTTAATATGAGCTATGATGGTCAACATTTAAATGTGTCAAGGACAAGATTTAAAATGTTTAATATGAGCCAACCCCACCACCCCCCCCCCCATCTCCCATATTGATATTAATGACTATCGTGTAACCCCCTTAAATTTCAAATTATAGTCTGAAAACTGTATCTCATCTCATCTTGTACTGTATTTTGGTTTCTCCTAAAATTTCAAATTCAAAAAGTGACTCAAAACTTGCAGTCTACGAGATCTGCGCTGAAATAATGCATTGTTGTAATGACATGATATCAACGAAATGTTGAAGGGTCGATTTTCAAAGTCAATATGATTCATCTTGAATTTGCAAAATTGTTTTATTTCGTAACTTGGAATTAAATTGTGATGTTGTCGATTTGGAAATGCGTACCCACTTTGGAATGTGCATTTTGGTGTGAATACTTTTGGATCTATATGTTTTGTTTAATATTGGAGAACTCCTCGAATCTCGTGTTGAATTTCTCATCATGCAACATGTCATTGTTTAATCACCGAGCGCCGTCAGCATTTTAATGCTGTGTGAAAATTTATTCTGTTCAGGCAAAATCAACAATGTAACTT